>JAODTK010001924.1:0-16810 GCA_026419785.1 Sclerodactyla briareus | reverse complement strand
GGACTGTGTCAGGACTGTACACATTTGTGTCAACCGGTCAATGAGAATTCATGGCATCACCAGGATGCGAATTTTTTTTGACTATGACTACCACACATAAATATTCATAGCGCTGTTACCAATATGTACCGGGCGTGACAGAGACAGACCTGAAGCATTTTTGGGCCAATATTTTTCATATGCCATGGTAAGCACTAGCAAACTTTTCTGACTTGCTTCTCGACAAAATTCATTCTCACCAATGCATGGGCACATGAAACTTTAACAACTGGCTAGTAGTAATAGGCTCGTACTAGTACTAGTATAGGGCTATTACTGGAATGGATATGCCCCTGTTTATCTGCTAGGGGTGTCACTAAAGAGGGACAAATGCGGGCCGATACATTACTGTGTACATGGCGCGGAACCATATGCGGGACCAACCTACAATGTGTAAATATTGCGGGGGACAATTAACACTGTGAATCTTCAGCCTGTCGAGTTTGGTTTTAGGCATGCAGCCGATATACGATATGTGTGAATGTAATAACTACTAGTATATAGCCCATGCCCACATGTTTTATCATTTCTCCAGCCACCCCTTTTTTCTGATAGATTAGTTTTTACCAATCATACACAAATTGTCCTCAATACAATACGGAATTCCTGTAGGCCTAGCCTAGCCTGCTTCCAATAAGTGAGGCCAGTAACAGTTAGGCTACTCACTTTCGTGTCTAAATCTTGTAGTGAACCAGTAAAACACACTAAGAAGTCACATAACAAAGTGAACACATGGCGGTCAGTCTACCACTGAATATATTTTCTCTTTCACTTAGTGGAGCTGACACTCTGACATAAGGACAGCCAATACTAATCATACAAACTAAACAGAACCAATCACTAGTAACAACTAGCAATTATTAACTTACCAAGCTCCACCCTCAGTACCAGGAAAATCCACACTGCTGTAACATTCCTACAAAGTAAACAATGCCCAGCAAACTATTAATCATCCTTATTGAGCTCCAGTAAGTATAAAACATAGAATCACTCACAGCAGATTAACCAATACAATATACAGTAATAGTATAATACCTGAGCCCACCTAATCCTGCAGAAGCTGAGGGCTACCACAGAGCAGCTGAATAAAATACATCTCTAGTACAGCAGCAATATAGGACAGGTCGTGACGCTCAAGACCCTACATTCCTCCCCACTGACAGAAAATACGACCCCATAACAACCGTATCCCAATCAACTGATTTCAGCTGATCTACATGGGCAATCCGTACTTCACCGACGTCACTCTTCAAACTAAACGTTACCGGAGACAACTGAGACACTGTACATACGGACCTCGCCACCGAGGGGCAAGTTTGGCTGAAAAGCACTTCCTCATGTTAGACAAAGAATGAGATCTCAGCAGAACCTTGCTCCCCACAACAACCTTACTAGCACTTCTCTTCTGATCATAGTAGGCCTTATTTCTCCACTTTGGGCAAATGCATTTGCACCTTGGCCTCTGTGTGCATCTGTCTAGCTGCCGCTTCTCCCATTGGGGGAATGCTGATCCCGTCCACCCATTCCCCCCCGGACCCACAGCTTACGACCTGAAATAACTCACCGGAGTAACTCTAGTGGAGTCGTGAACAAACGAGTTCAATGCAAACAATCTCTGGTACTTACAGTCCCCAATTTGTGTAACATCTCCCAAAAAAACCCGACACATTGACACAATTTTCGGTTTCACCCTCTCACCCATTTTGCTTGGGGATGATAAGACTTGTACGACCTCTGTACTCCCACAAGACACAAATGTCAGACACAGACTTTGCAATCATTTGCTGCCCATTATCCGATACCAAAATATTGCAGGCACCCCATGTATCAAACACTGTCTCAGAACGCCTACTAGAACTCTACCAGTAGCTCTCTTCAAAAGGTATTAGGAATGAAAACCTTGAAAAATGATCTGTCACCACTAAAATATACAATTTCCGTCACTGCTCTGTGAAACGGACCAAGAAGATCCAAAGCCACCACCTCCCAAGAAACTGCTAGTCGTGTGACTCCATGGTTAACCAGCCGGTTTTCGATAAATTGGTTTTCCAACTGACACATTTCGACATCGCTTACCATGAGTCCCTCAATGGGGACTTCATCTTTGGCCACCAGAACTTTTCCTAATCTTCGCCACAGTCTTCTTACTCCCAATGTGGACATGTAGGGTCAATGTAATGGAAATCCAACTCAACCAATTTTATCAGGACCAAAGAACCAAAGGAGAACAATGTCGGAAACCACTTTACATACCCCGATCTGGTCATTCATCTTCACACACCGTTCTCAAGATATACCGACATCAGTCTGGCCCTGGATTTCTCTCTCTAACTGATGAGTGACCTTCGGCCAGGCCGAATCCGCCTGCTGTTCCAATATAAATCGATTCATATCAGAAGAATCCAACAATGGGCCCCACCTCAGACTCGCCCCTGAGGCACATTCTCCACTTTGCTCCAGACACCCTTCACATGAGTGACCACATACTGGTCAATTTGATCACCTGTGCTTTCCCTAGCCCCAAGCAACGCCAGTGAAACCATTTCTCACAAGTCTCACACTGAATCCAATTGAACATTTTCCAGAAGGGTTCTTCCTTTGCACTCTGGGATAGAACATACATCTTCTCATAATTGGACTGCACACAAGTTTGGACTCTAGAGAGAGCATCGGGAATCAAATTCTCCAGACCCTGGTCTAATTTTACCAAAAATGCACAATGTAGTCAAACTCCTGCAATCCTCATGCCACTGACCACCTACCCTTTAAAGCCTTTCCTCGTAACATCCAGAACCAGGTCCTTGTATCTGTATAGACCGTGGTGGTTGATCCCCAGTACGGCCTCCACCTTTCAAATGCCCACCATAACGCAAGGCATTCCAATCAGTAGTGGAATAATTTCTCTCAGCAGAGGTCAATGAGCGAGAAGCAAAAGCAATGATATTAGACTCGCCCGAGCTAGAACGCTGTCAAAGTGGCCCCTAAACTACTCCACTGGCATCTGTGTGGACTTCAAAAGGCTTACTAAAATCTGGTATCGCAAGAGAAACTGATACTGCAATTTCTCCTCTTAAGACTCTCAAACGCAGCCTGACACTCATCTGACCAGAACCGGGAACACCTTTGTGCTCAGTTTGTTGAGAGGCTCTGCCTGGTGGCATAGTTCCTAACAATTTCGAGCACCAACCACTTAACCAAAACCTCTTCCAACTCTTATACGATTTGTTGGCGCTGGATACTTGGCCACTGCCTCACCTGTGGATGGTCTACCTGATACCAGTGCCATCAACCACATAGGCCCAGAAATTTCACCTCACTGAACAACAGATTGCATTTCTCTGGATTCACTGTCAAACCAGCCTGTCTCCGCAGTACACACTGCCTCAAGATCTCTGAAATGTCTTTCAACAGTTGGAGAATGCACCACGATGTCGTCAATGTAGGGGTAAAAATGCCTGGGGGAACATCATCAATGGTTTCAACACAATATCACAAAATTTTGGCGGGCAAGTACTGGCTAACATTCTTAAGACCAAATGGTAAACGTAAATTGGTATAAACCTCTTCACAAACGAAGGCAGTTTTGGGTTAGCAGACGATCAATTGCCGACTGCCAAAAACCAGCCTTAGGTCCAAACGTCGACAAAGACTGGAAGCATGCATCGAATGGCAAGATCGAGATCGATCGTGGGTATTGGATAAACATGAGGGTTTTGTCCACTGTCAAGTGCTATATAGTAAACGGCCAACGATAACCACCCCCGAGGTTTCTGAAACCATTTACGGATGACTGACCCATTCTGACGTGGAGGGAATGATATGTCCTGCTCCAGCAATTTCTTTATTTGCTCTTTCAAGTTTTCACGTTTTGGGGGAGACAACTTGTAAGGTCTTTGCTTTATTGGCGTTAGCATCACCTTTGTATCAATTCTGGAGTCAGCCAATTACAATAACCAGGCTTATCATCAAAAAATCCGTGTAGTCATTATTGACTAAAGATCCACCTGTCTTCCCCCCACCAACCCTCCATTTTGCCAGAAACACTCCTGAACTCTGCTAATGCTAAGGGGCTCTTTGACACAGACTTCTGGATCGACCACCCCTTTGCCACTTTCTCTGATGGGGGCATGGGTCTTATTCACCACCCAACCCTTCCAGACCACAACAAGGGGAAACTTAATTTTGGCACAGCCTTCTCAACCAACTGATCTCATGAATGTAAACACTAAGTCAATGCATCAACAGATCTTACAAGCAGCGTGGGGAGGGCTTCTGAAACATAAATTGTTTACATTATCTGTATCACCTGCAATTGGACATTGTGCAAGTTACACTTTTCCACTAACAGCAAAGGGTATTGTCCAGAAGAGTAAAAGTCCACTGGCTCCTAAGGGGTGTAATCGTTTGAGGGTCCACAATCGCAGGATTGACGAAGGACTGGCACTCCGCTTGTCAACATAGGCAAACACCGCTTGTCCATCCAAGTCTGCTCAAAAGTATGCTCCATCAATTGGCAGAGCTTTGAGATGCTTCTTCCTAAGTGGCGCTTGGTCTTACTTGACAAAGCTCCACCTCATGCTGGGTTGCACTCGATTGCCTCACCACGTTGATGCTCTGCGACCCTTGCTGTTCGGACACGTGTAGCTCATGTTGCCCCAGTCATTGCAAGAGTAGCACGGGACATTCGACCAGTCATACTAGTGCGCTGCCTCGATGGATATGTCCTGTCCCTGAAAAGTCGAACGTCTGCCAAGAACCCTGTAGGTCGTGCGGTTGTTGGTGGCAGTGATGGCCAGTGAAACTGAGATTGCCCAGCTTGAGAAGCATCACGCGATGTACAGGTGAAAGTCATTCTGCCATTGCCGATTCCTGCTGGAAATCCTAGCACTGTGATGTTGTCAGCTATGGTTGAGAAGTCATAAGCTGTGACCACCGTTTGCTCCAGTAACGTAATACGTAAAGCCTCGTCACGGAGGAGGAAAGTAAGCGGGTCACCCGATCTTGTCATCACCAACACGAAATCGGGGATGAAAGAAGTGAATCAGAAGGGTTGATCCATCTTTGAGTATAGCTTCATTCTGCTCACATATTGTCTGAATGTTCAGATGACAGTTTTGGCACATCTTGAATTTCTCTCGAGGCATCAGGTGTCAGCTTATAGGCTGACAAAAGATCGACTGGACAGTTCCAAATCTGTTTGGATTTTCGTTAGGAACTATGGAAAGTTTCCGAGCTACCGGTTGAGGAAGGGTTTCCCAAAACATTGTCCCTCCGCCCGTTGGGATGTGTTGAGGAATACACAACCTCTCAAAGTTGACAGGTAGCACTCTAGGTCATCAGCGTCATCAGAGAATGGAAACCTTCAGTTTTATGGTCTTGTGGCGCCTTTACTGTATCGGCCTGCAACCCAGTCAGTGTTGGTATAAAGTTTGCAGAGCTTGTAATGCGATTCCTCCTTGTTTTCAGAATTGACAATCTAGTCATTTTGCTCACAAGCTCCTTTATATAATCTGCCGCATATATTGAAGGTAGGTAAGCAGGCATTGCAGCGTCAGGATCCAATATCAGTATTGGTGAGACACCAAACCTAAGCAGAAAATAATGTAACAAAACAAAGCAAAATTAAATCAGAGTTCGAATCCTTGCCCGACAACGCCATTGGAGGGAACGAGTATAAACAAACTAAGGGAAGTAAAAGAACCGAAGTGAACACATGGATGGTCAGTCTACCCTGAAAATTTTCTCTTCCTTAGTGGGATGACACCTCTGACATAAGAGACAGCAATAATAAATATACAACTAAAAGGAACCAATCAACTGAGTACAACTAGCAATTAATTATCTTACAAGCTCCACCCTCAGTACCAGGAATAGCTACACACGCTGTAACCCCTACAAAGAAAACATGGCCAGCAAACTATTTAAATACATCTCTTGAGCAGGTAAGTATTTAAAACAATAGAATAACTCAAAGCAGATTAAACACATACAACGACAGTACATAGTATAGATACCTGAGCCACAATAATCCTGCAGAGATGAGGCGACCACAGGGCAGCTGAATAAAATTACATCTCTAGGTACAGCAGCAATAAGGACAAGGTCGGAACTCAAGACCCTACAAATCGATGGCAAACTCCTGCTGCTGTGTCCACGAATGTCGTTCTCATTAAGTGAGGCCTGAGA
This sequence comes from Sclerodactyla briareus, assembly GCA_026419785.1. Taxonomy (NCBI): domain Eukaryota; kingdom Metazoa; phylum Echinodermata; class Holothuroidea; order Dendrochirotida; family Sclerodactylidae; genus Sclerodactyla; species Sclerodactyla briareus. Next base: position 10,585 of record JAODTK010001924.1, on the reverse strand, counting down.
CTCGCGGATTTAAACAACCGCTTGCAAAGTCATTGTTCTCCGTAAGGCAAGTAATCCTTTCGTAAGACATGCTGCGAAATTATCACTCATGGACACAGACACAATTCAAGTTCCTTTCGGCATTACAACGCATTTAAATTGCATGTACACCAGTTAGTATTGTCAGTCTAACACACTAGGGCGTAGGCAAGGTTTTCTTCTGGGGGGGGGGGAAAAATCAAACGTGTCACTTTCGTTTAAACTGCATTCTCTCTTTCCGGGTAATTCATCGGCAGTGATCGGGTCATAGTCATGGGCAGAGGTCCGGCAATCTCACATACAATTGTCTCGAAATATCCTGTTGGAAACTAGCTAAATTGAATATAATCATCGTACGATTTCCCTGGTTCTGTAGTTCTAAGTTGCGATACGAACGAAAAAACAAATGTTGTTGTCCGGGTGCGACGTCACTAAAGAACCCGGATGAAGGCTAATTAACATATTGATAGAGATACGCATGTACCGTGGCAGGAAGTAGACTCCGTAACCCGAAGTGTAGGATAATGTTGAAAGTAACGCTAACTTTGATTCTCTGTGGATCCAAGGTTTTTTTTTTTTTCCTGTTAAAAAAAAAAAAAAAAAAAACAACGGAAACGAAATATGAGATGTCTTGTATGTTGCCTGCAGAATCTTTAAACAGACAACCATGAAACCGGCGGAATGGTGATAGGGTTTCAAATAGCAGGTCTTGGTAGGTATGATGAACGGCCACGTTCCAGCCCACTGCGAAACATTTATAATTGGTCACCTGAAACTACCAACATTTCAAAATACCGTAACTCCTACCAGGTGCAAAAACAAGTGTTGGAGGGGCTCGAGGCCGAACCTCGGGAATCGAGGCGGCTCGAGGTAGTTTTTGGCGGCCTCGGCTCGGAGGCTGCGGGCTCGGTATCGGCCTGGGCCTCGGAGCTTCCGGCCTCGGATGTTGGGCCGAGGCGGAGTCGCGGCGGACAATATTTGTTGTATTAAAATGAAGAAACAAATGCAAATGTGTATTGTCACATAAACGATTGTCGTCAGGATTTGTTTGAATTTCGCGACAATTTGAAGTAACGTAGCATACCGGTATAACTGGACACTGTAGTCGGTCCGTGCCAACATGAGAACAATCCCACCAAAAATATTTGATTCCTACATGCATAATCCCACAGGGGACGCATTGTTCGGCGTTGACTCGGAAACTTTGCAACACGTTAATAGAATAAAAAAACTCTACGGTGAGTCAAGCAAGGGGAGTCGCCCCACTACATGAGGGCGGGCAATCCTGGATTTTTACGCGTATCTCTTTTATCGCTGATTTGCGTGTTTGGAACATGGCGGTCGTTTTAAGACTAAATTTCGTGTTAGCCTCATGGGACCCACCGTCTCAGTCGTTATCGGAAGAGATCGACATTGTCTCCCCAACTGATTGCTCAAATATTTGGATAATCGTTCTGGTTTACCCCGGCCCAGGCGAGTGTCGCTAGGTGACTTAGTCAAAGGAATTATGCAGCCAGGCAGAGAGTGTGTGTGTCGAGCCACTTTTTGTTTGGTGTTTGTGTGTGTGTGTGCGTGTGTGTGTGTGTGTGTTGACAGCCGGATTGTCAACAGGATAACTGGACTCCACCTTGGTGGATAAACACAACTTAAGAAGTCAACATAACAGAAGTGAACACATGGCTGGTCAGTCTACACTGAATAATTTTCTTTTCACTGAGTGAAGCTGAAACTCGACATAAGAGACCAGCCAATAATAATCATACCACTAAACAGGAACCAATCAAACTGAATACAACTAGCAATTAATTAACTTACAAGCTCCACCCTCAGTACATGAATAGATCCACACAGCTGTAACATTCCTACAAAGTAGTAACAATGGCCCAGGCAAACATTAAATCATCCTATTGAGCGCAAGGTAGTATAAAACAAATGAGAAATCACCTACACAGCAGATTAACAATACAAGTATTACAGTAATAGTATAGATCCTGAGCCCACAATCCTGCAGCAGCTGAGGCCGGCACCACAGGGCAGCTGGAAATAAAGACCATGCTGTACAGCAGCAATATAGGCAAGGTCGTGACCTCAAGACCCTCAAATCGAACTGGCAACTCTGCCGCTGTGTTCACGAATGTCGTTCCTCATATAAGTGGGCCGAGACTCGCGATTTTTTTAAACAAACGCTTGCAAGTCATTGTTACAGTAAGGCAAGTAATCCTTTAGTTAAGAAATGCGCGAAAGTATTCACTTCATGGCAACAGACACATTCAATTTCTTTCGGCGCATTACAACGCATAACTTGCATGTACACCAGTTAGTATTGTCAGTCCTAACCACACTAGGGTCCGTAGGCCTAAGGTTGTCCTCTTGTGAATCGCTGTCACTTTCTTAACTGCATCTCTCTTCCTGTAATCATCGGCAGGTGAATCGTGGCTCAATAGTAATAGGGAAGAGGTCCGGCCCATTCTCACTCCTTTTCTTCGTAAATATCCCTGTTGAACTAAACTAAATTGAATATAATCAGCGTAAGATTTCCTGTGTTCTCGTTAGTCAAGTTTGCGCTACGCCCCAAACGTAAACAAATTGTTGTTGTCCGGGTGGACGCCGTCATAAAGAACCCGGTGAAGGTAATTAAATTTGACTAGAGATACGAATGTACGGGCCGGAAGTAGACACCGTAATTCGAAGTTGTATGTATATGTTGAGATAACCGCTAAACTTTGAGTTCTCTTGTGGAATCAGTTTTACTAAACGGAACGAACATTATGAGATGTTTCATTTGTAGGTTGCCTGCAGAATTCCTTTAACAGGACAACAGACAACGGCGGAATGGTGATCAGGGTTTCAATATAGCAGTCTTGGAGTAGGGATGATGAACGGCCACGTTCCAGCCCACTGCGACACATGTCTTAATGGGTCACCTGAAAATACCAACAAATTTCCAAAATACCGAACTCATACAGGTGAAAACTCAAGTGTTGGAGGGCTCGAGGCACGACCTCGGCCTCGGGCCGGCCGAGGCTAGGTTTTGGAGGACTCGGCCTTCGGAAGCGCGGCCTCGGTCTCGGCCTGGTCGGCCTCGGAGCTTCGGCCCGGATTTGGGCCGAGGGCCGGGTCGATGCCGGACAATATTGTTGCTATAAAATGAAGAACAAAGATGAAAATGTTATGTCACAAAAAAGGCTTCAGATTTGTTTGAAATTTTCGCGAAATTTTTGAACTAACGTAGCCTACTCGGTATAACTGACACGGTAGTCGGTAGTGCCCACTGACTGAAAATCCCACCAAAATAATTGATTCCTAAATGCATTATATCCCACATGGGGACGCATTGTCGGGTTGACTAGAAAAAACTGTGCACACCAGGTTAGCGAATAAAAATCTCGGATGAGGTCAAGCAATGGGAGTCGCCCACTATAATGAGGGCGGGCATCATGGATTTTTGACGTAACTCTTTTATCGATGATTTGCGTGTTTTGGAACATTGGGGTCGTTTAAGGACTAACTTTCGGGTTCAGCCTCATGGGACCCCACCGTTCTCAGTGTTATCGAATGAGATCGACATTTATCTCCCGGCACACTGAGTGCTAAATATTTGGATAATGCGTTGCTGGTTTACCCGCCCAGGTCGATGGGTAGCTTATGGTTGACCTTTAGTCAAAGGAATCTATGCGGGCCAGGACAGAGTGTGTGTGTGTGCGCACTTGTGCGTGTTTGGGTGTGTGTGTGCGTGTGGGTGGCTGTTGTGTGACGCTGGATTGTTAAAACACGATAAATCGAACCCACCTTGGTGGATCAAGCTTCATACTGGTATGTGGCGTTCCCCATCATGAGTATATATCCTAGGTTTTTTCGGGGCGGCTAAAGGATATGAGGTTCAACAAACTTCAGGGCAGTTAAGGTATCACAAAGCCTCTTGGCTATCTTGGTTGTTTTGTGTTAGGTTTGAGTCAACTGTATGATTTGGATGATATGAGTGTATGGATTGCCTAGCCAAGATTGGATTTTAAAAGTAACTTTTATTGATTAAACAAAATTATGGGTTCGTACACACATTGGATTGGATGGGGCAGGTCATCTGCTGAAGTAAAATCCACAGGCCCTGTGGAAGCCAGATGGTGCAGCCAGAATCAAGGACTCGGCCTCTCCACAGATGCGGGACAAGGGATACTTGATGTTTTCAAAATGACAGTGCAGTGTTCCTTAGCATATAAGGCTAGTACTGTCTGCCGGTGCACTTATGAAGAGTCATATTGAAGAGGTAGTTAATGTGATGGTATAGTAGCCTTCAGGACTTTCTTTCATTTGAGTACGGACTGACATTAAGAATTAAAATTGGTTTGCATATCAACTTGGCTGTTCAGTCCTCATTTCGGGACTGCCAAAACATTCTTTGTCTCTATATATTAATTCAAATGACTAGCTATAGCCATGGGGCAGACAAAAAATCAAATTCTATGTAGTCAAAAACCACTGGTAATTAACAGTATGCTGTTATTTTATTGCCCGGCCTCGGCTCGGCTCGGAAGGTTGTGGCCTCGGGCTCGCCTCGAGGGTGCGGCCTCGGCCCGAGGGTGCGGTCGGCCTCGGGGGTGGCGGCCTCGCCCGGCCTCGGAGCCAGCGGCCGCACTACAACATGGAAACACAAATAAGAGTGGACAGTTAAACATGGTTATGTCACCAAAAAACATCAACAGCCGCTGAAAATACTGAAAGTCATGTTCTCAAGATGAAGATTGCAAGATAAAAGCGGAAAACGCGAAAATTTTTCAAAACAGGATAGATGGTTTAGGCACCGAACTGCATAAACGGCCACTGCCTGAAAGTGACAAGGATTTCCGAGAAACTAAAGTCCAAACTGAAAATTGCAAATGGGAAGTCTAGGGTCTTATAAAAGTCGTCGGGGGGGGGGACAAGTTCAAGAGTGCCCTGCATTAAAGGACCATAGCTGTATATCGCTCTGTACGGTCAACTGTTGAAGGGCACTCTAGAAGACCCCATCTGGATCACTTTTAGACCCAGAACTCACGAGGAAGACGATAGTCCGTTTCCTTGTGCGGTTGACCCCCCCCTCCATGTCAGTGCCCCCTGTATGATAGTCACTAGCTACGGGCCTTGGTGAACTACAGAAAAACAAGCCGATATGCCTATTTGTGAGAGTTCCACAGAAAAAATCTGAAGGCTGCCAATTTTCGATCCACTCAAAAGACTGATTAATCACTGAGATATTTTAAACATAGCTTCTATAAAACCCATTCTAGGATATTTTGACTGGACGTCATTATTATAGTATTATTAGTATTATATTGTTGTTGTTGTTGTTGTTGTTTGTTATTATTGTTATTTATTATTTGCTCTGTTCGGTACAGAAGACCTTTTGCAGTCAGTCGATCACAAGGTGGAGCGATTCTCGTTTTGCTGGGACTTCGCATTTTGATACAATCGACCAAAGTACCCTCTTAACCACCATGCAATACGGTTTGGCATCTCTGGAAGTGCACTGGCGTGGTTCCGTTCTTGCCTTACTGACAGTTCCAGTCTGTTAGAGTAAAACGACGTTATGTCGAAGAGGGCTTCGACTGGTAAGTCCTCTTGTCTAAGTATGGGTGTTCGTTCCCAAGGGTCCCGTCTTGGGCTGTTTTATTTACAATTATTACGTCTCCTATTGAGGGACGTTCTATCAGCACGAAAGCAGCTTGCAAACGCTGGTGCAGACGGGGTCATGTACCCCTGTACTATTTTGTCTCAACACCCAAGAAACAAACTTCAAGTGTTCAGAACTTGTGCGGCTGGGCTGGTTTAGAAAGAAAAAAGAGAAAAAAACACCAGACACATAAGCTGGTCCTAAAAGAACTTAAACTGGCGGAGAATTGAGGACAGAATTAAGTATACAATTATTGTCCTTGTGTTCAAAAAAGCTAGACACGGCCTAGCACCGCCCTCGATTCAAGACCTTATGCCAGGCGCACACCCAGCAGGACACCTTCGGTTGGAATGCAAACCGACTGGATGTACCTGCACCCGTACCACCACATAGGGGGATCGAGGTGCTTCGCCAGATCTGCGCCAACACTTTGGAACAGTTTCCCGCTGGACCTAAAGACTAGCAAAGATGTAATTACCTTCCAGAAGAAGAAACATATCTGTTCACATGCATACATTGTGCACGTTAGTTGTTGTGCGTTTTGTGGTAATTGTTTCCTGCATTCAGCGCTTTTTGAGTAGTTTGGAACTGTTAGGCGCTTTGACCAGTTGGTGGGTTATGGTCTGTTCTCCAATCCTGATTGGCCACACATCGGACTAAGAGGGGGTCCCTATCCTCTCTGTGTACATTACTCTGTGAGTGCTGCCCAAACTCAAATCCACTGCTGCTCGGAACTCTCAAGACCCTTCCTCCGCAGTTCTGGGGTTCCTCGGGGGGTCGAAACCGCCGTGATGGTGAGCAGTTTTCTTGTCTTTCTGTCACTCTGACGTTCGTTCGTGTCAGGATGACCCTAGCGGGTATGTTATGACTGTAGGGGCTGATGTCTTGTATTTGTCCTGGCATTTATTCAGTTTCGATTTTAGAACTTGTCGTACTCGTTGCCTGTATGTTTTCGTCGCCCCAGCCTTCACGTCTCTGGCATTATTCTCCATGTTCTGGAGAAAACTCGAGCTACTTGTACCTCGTTTCATTGGGACGTCTTGAATCTTTTCCGACATTTAGCTGGAAGATCGTCGGTTATTTATCTTTCCCTGTGGGTGATTGTACGGCGCACATGTTTCCCAATCGTTCGGAGCAACGTGATGCGATGTCGGTGGCGAAGGATTCGCCACTGTGTTAAATAGTGCTCGCGGCTGTCGCAATCTTAGCGTAGAGCTTCAAGTCATACATGTAAAGGAACAAGGTGGTTGGGCTTGATCGGCCTGTCCGGTGTCAGTTTGTATCCCTGAAATGGAATTTCGGAGTAGGATGTGGCTGAGTGGGTTGAGTGCGACACAGAAAAGGAGGAGGATAGAGCTTCCCCTTGAATAATCCAACTGTTAACAAGCCAAACTCTTATACTTATCCCAGTCATTCATCTTTAGTGGCGATAGACGTGTGACCACTAGTGACGTGAATGTATGTTTGATGAAGAGGATTCTCAGAATATGATTGTGAATTTTCCAACTGGGATGACAAATCTTTTGCATGTACTCGCCCTGGACTCAGTTATTAATGAGTTTCTATACATAACATGTTCTGTCAATGTCTCACCAGCATACAATCCTCGCCAAGAATAAAATGGGACACCCGCACCCCCGTACATGGGGCATATCAGGACGCGTTCTGGTATCCAAAATTGAAAGGAGGGGTATAATGTATGGGCCTTTTTCACCGTGGATTGTGAACATGATGGTGTGGTCTACTCGTTGCCTGCAATTGTCCCATCATTTGGCGAGGATTGTCGGAAACGCTGTGGAAAGGTATTAGGGAATGAACTGCAGTAAGACTTTAACCGTGATTACGCTGCCGTTTCGTCATGCCAATGCATGGATCTGAACGCGATCACGTAAGGTTTGGTAGGTGTACTGGAGGAGAACACCAGTGCGGCATTAGTGTATAAAAAAAGTAAAAAAATAACCAAATAATCAAAAGCCGGATGCTGTGAATTGCGCTCCAGTTCGCTCAGCATCTGAGTCTTTGACTAATGACTAGTACACGCGTTAATGTTTGTATTAACTTGTATATTCACTTGGTTCTTGGTTTCCTTTATTATTTATTCCATGCGACATCCTTAAAATTAGAATTGAGAGGAAATGGTGGACATATAACAAGGAATAGTCATGTAGTAACAATGATGCGGTAGAATTTGACACCCCCCCCCCCCCCCCCCCCCCCCCCCCCCCCACCCCCCCCCCCCCCCCCCCCCCCCCCCCCACCCCCCCCCCCCCCCCCCCCCCCCCCCCCCCCCCCTACGCAACTCCGCGTTAGGCTATGTAAAATTTTAATGAGTTTTTCCAATGATAGGACTATATTTCCACATCAGTTGTTTGTGGGTTAATATTATGTTCTCCTCAAGATTATTTCATAACTATGGCTATTATCTACATCTCTAACGGCGATATTCTGTTAACAGCACAACCGAGCCTTGCAGGTAGAGGGCGATTGTGTGACAGTTCTGTCTGGCTTACACAGTGACGGTTGGGACCAACGATTTACATCAGTTTTTACTGGATAGTGTGCAGTGGGATAGTGTATGTGAATGCGTACGTATAACCACTCTGCTGGTGAACAAAACCCGGCATTTGCCTTGCCGCGCTGCTGACTGAAGGACATAAATTTCGGAAACCGACTGAACGAATTAACCATAATTTGAAAGGTGAAAAAAACTAACGATTTTTCCATTCCCAACAGTAACCATCTACCGTCATAAATTTCTGTGGAGGTCAATGGCTAACGTGCAGTTAAAATTGGGACGTTGCCTTTTTGCTGCCACCCATTCATGCTGTAATTGAGGTACATTGGCAATGTTACAGGAGCATTGGAAACCACGGGACGTTAGAGCGGCCTTGCGTCAGAACACAGCGCCGTCTCATCCTTTGCTGTTTTCCCCTATATCTTTGGAGTGTTCGAACAATCCTCGCCACAAATAGATGGACACCCCCGCATCCCCGTACAAATGGTTTCATCGGGACGCGTTCTGTATCCCACATTGAAAGGGAGGTGGGGGGTTTCACATGGCGGGATTTGTGAACATAAGGTCTGGTATTCTCGTTGTCTCTTGGAATTGTCTCATCATTGTTGGCGAGGATTGTAGATTTGCAAATAGTTCAGTCGCACTATTCTCAAAGCTGCGTTCAGAACAAATCTGGCGGCGCTCTTTTGCATTTTATATTCTATTCATTATTTCTGTAGTAGTTATTCCCCCTATACGAAACAACAATGAATAGAATTTGGAAAGCTATATCCATTATATTATATGAAAATTAAAAATTAAAATTGAAATGGTCCTGATTCCAGGTAATGACTTTTGTTCATGATTCCGACATAATAATTAAAATCACCGACCGAATTATCATCTCCCGTGCAATGTAACGGAAGGCTCCGTAGTCATCTCAGGACCAGGTTATACCGTACAACTTTGGTATCAGGAGGGCGATAGACAACACATATTAAAATATTTTTGTTGGATGGTAATACAATTTCAATCCAAACGGCTTCATTCAATGTTATCACGAGCTTAATCACTTCGTTTGACGAATGGAATTTTTCACTGAAGTAACAACAATGCTGCCAACGGCTCATTGGACCTGTCTCGGGGAATAGTGATATAGTGGATACACTCGAGGAACTGTCCCATTCGCTCTATTCTCCGATGACTCCACTTTCAAGCAAACCAGTGCCTCACTGAAATAACCCGAAACGGAGATTCTAAATTCTAGTTTAAACTTGAAATTCTGACAGTTGCAACATATGAATTGGTTTCCCTGCTCGATATTTCCACTGCATAAGAGAATAAATGTGATGGCAGTGATTTTTTTCTTTTTCTTCATCATAAAAACTTTGCATACAGGTGGTGACGAGGGGCAGAAAGATGTGTAACCCTAAAATCTCGGAAACTGGAATTTGGCATAGATATGTGAAATTCGCGCAATTGCAACAAATGAATGGGTTCCCCTGTCCGAACCTTCCTACTGATATGTACCCCCATCTACACCCTAAAAAGCGGGGAACCATATTCATGTGTTCCTCATGAAAAAAAAAACATGACCGGACCAGGCGTTCTGGCCTTATCGTGTTAACAAGATTTCAGATTTTGAGGGCTCCGCTGACCTAAGATGACCTGCGACCTGGAAGTGCGACACCACAACAACCACCACACCACCAAAAAAAAAAAAAAAAAAGCAGGCCAAAATAAAATAAAAATATAAACAGTGACAATCATCATTATAACCAGGTTCTAACTACCCAGGGCTTCCAAACGCACCGGGGCCGCCAGTTTGGTTTGTGCCCTGGCTGTGGTTACAAGCCTTACTATAATGATGGGCATGTATGCGACCCTTTTCTGCCGGGTGCCGTTTGGACATCACAAATTCAGCAGCTGTCCATTCAGGGTTAACCCTAGGGAGTTGAGGTGAAATTTCTTAACGAATTTAGTAGACACCTTCATTGACACAAGGAGGGAGAAACTTGGTATGAATATATCCCCACATTAGCTAAATTTCGTCTGATGAAATATTCGTGACGGAAAAGTCCGTATGAACTTTCGGTTGGGACTGACGCACATGCAGTTTTCTCCCCATCTGATGATATATTATTGGACTTTCCTATATAATCCTGTAGTTGCCCCTTTGATTATATATGTGTATACTCCGTGACTGGGCAACTACCACCACCCCCCGGACAATTACCCCCCCGACGTCTAACCCCTCTGGATAACTACCTCCCGGATAAGTCCCAACCGGATCAATGCGTCCCTGACGAATCCCCACCCGGGACAGTAACCACCCTGGACAATCACCCCGACGACAATACCCCCCAGGACAACAACCTCCCAGACATTACCCCCTCGGACAATCCCCCGAAGACAAATACCCCCCC
>JAODTK010001923.1:0-10246 GCA_026419785.1 Sclerodactyla briareus | reverse complement strand
AGACCTCCATTTGGGAACCCCCGAGGCCGAGAGGCTATTTGTGTACGTTTGGAAATATTTCCTGAATGTACACAACAATATCAGAGGATCTAGCGTGTAATTTACGCAAATTTTGCAATCTCTCGTGCCAGGTAAAAGTCAATCGGTCGGTCAGTTATTGGCGCTATGATCTATAGATATAAATAGCAGCACTAGCTTATACGGACAGACATGCCGAGGGTAATGACCTTACTAACCCCGATAGCATGGTTAAATGAACATTAAAGGGCCATTTCGGCAAACTGGCAACCTTTTTTTATGTCATATCTAAACCAATTATAAGGGAACATCACATATTTCCCTTAATAGTTTTTCTTCTAGATATTTTCGAGGTATTCATTTATGACGTCATCAAATGTTGCCTTTTTTTGCCAATTTCCAAAATTAGTAGGATTATTTGTCAGAGTTTGTTACTTTGAAAATTCATACTTCATAACTGAACATGCTATGAACATGAAACAGAGTTTGATTGGAATAAATTTTTGTCAATGCACAATCATAATGACATTAAAGTCCCCTTTAAGTTGAAGAATGTGGGGGAGGGGATCGCATCGATTATCAAAGAAACAATTGAATTATATAGCCTACTTTTCGATTTCATTTTTAGTTTTTGAATTTAACCAGCAGTTTATGACACCCCCCGACTTTTTTCTTATTTTCAGGGGGGGGGGTGCCCCCATGGCCTAATGGAACGCCGCCACTGAATATGACCCCCTGCCAATATATTGTGTAAACGCAGAATTGACATTCTAGAATTACAGCACTAATTCCTACACTGTAGTAACCACGCATACCGCATATAGAACAAGTTATATCAGAAGGCCAACCCTATTTATTGGAGCATCAATATCGCATTTGATCACCGAGTCTAACCACTGATAATGTGATGTATACTATGTAAGTTTTTGCTGAACGGAAAGGATGAAGCTGTTTTAAACCCTGACAATCTATGATGTAGGCTACAATAGGTTACCACAATGTGGGACGGGACAAGGTAGGATGGTCCCGACAGGCAATCCAATACTTGACAATGATATGCAGAGGACAGGGATCGGAGGAGGCCTTAGCAGGATGAGGAGGAGCTCGAAGGAACGAGGAAGAACATGATCGACGAGTAGGGGGTGGCAAGAGTTTGTTCCATACATGGGACCCACGAGCGCGGACATACCAGGTGCCCACCAGCTAAAACCTGATCCTACAAACAACCCGACTAACACCATCCTGCTACTGTTTTTTATTTTCTCAATGAAACCATGAGATGAACAGCTCCCACACACTACAAAATCTGGATAACATGATGATTGACCCAGGAAGGGCTGCCAGCCGCTCCTGAACACGGTTGGCCGTACTCTCCCACGAGCTCGTTAGAAAAAGACTCTGTCCTAAAAATGTTCTCAATTTTAGTGTATTGGTAATGTATCAACCTAGCGGAAAGTCAGAGCTTCGGACATATGGACAGGTAAAAGTGACGTTCGGATTTTGATTCATGACAGGCCTTTTCAGTACATTTCAGTTCACTGCTGGGATATGCGCATGGGTCTTTTTTCAGGATTGAAGCATGTGGGTAGTGTGTGTGTGTGGGGGGTGGGGGGTGGTGATACTATCATTACATAGTAACAATCTATACCACTATAAAATTGTCAGCATATGGCCACCTGTAACTGGGTGGGGCCCAGCCACGTTGAGAATTGATGTAGCCACACGCTAAACTACAATAATCAAACAGGCGGCAACCGCGTAAACCATACTGCAAGCAGGAATCCGGACACATGTTTTGTACAACTGGGCATTCTCCTCTAGAGCATTTTTGAGTGATATTTCAAACAACTTTTCATCTCGGAAACCACTATTAGGTGTTTTAGCCTAGCAACGTTTAATGACTTGAGTTTCATCAGCATCCAATCTATCCACATTTCTGCAATGCCTAATTACCAAACCGCTAGATTAACCTATCTTCGGAGATCGATTACTCATTTGTAGAGCTTCAGGAAACTGTTGATCGTGTCCCAGCTTATTAGTTTTGGTACCATAAACGCCCAGTTCAGCTAAATGATCCATATGATCCGGGTGTTTTTTCTTGGGGTAGGGGTATATACTTGCCGAGTGCAAGGATCGAACCCAGGGCCGGATCAGCGTGTGGGGCGGGGGGGGGGGCACGCGGTATGTGGGGCCCCAATCCAGCTTCGGAACACTAAGACTGGTAACCAATTAGCCCGATTTTCCCTCCAAAACAGACATTTGTTTAAAAGACACTTTAGGCGGTGTTAAAAAAGTCTAATTCTAACTACATCACTGGGTGTTTGTGTTTATAAATGTCCCCCTCTATCTATTGTTGCATTAAAAGTATTATATTGAACAAGCAAACCCCACTTTGTTTTCCGGAGGGGCAGTATATCCTGTTAGGGGGCGCCAGGTGTTAGGATGAAACCCCTTGGTAACAAAGTATAATTTAGTTCACACAAACGCTCATGATGCCAAAACAAACAACCGAGTACAGATTGAAAAACAATGAACGCAGGAAGTTAATGAAACTTATTTGAGGTTACATATTTCTCTCATGCATCGCATGCACATGTCGTAGGATGCCCCCCCCGGGACTCATAGACTGTGGCGCTAGACTAGCGACGTTAACAACCAACTATGCGAAACGATGTAACTTTCGCCGTTAATAATTAAAATGATATGAAATCATGACCACCACAGACCGTTACTATCCAGCCTGAGGGGGTGCGGGACAATACAATGCAAACGCAACAGCCGTAATCTCGTCGAATTCATTGCCTGTATGCCGTGCAATTGTCGTTGGGTCACTACCGGCCCTCGCTGCTACTCAGCAGACGATAGGGAGAAGCCGTTCCTAAAATAGGAGGGCTATCACTCGTTAGTATATACCACGGCAACATCGGGTCGAATATCACCAACATTTAAGCAAACACGATTGGTTAAAGGGTCACCTGCACATATGAGTGAATGAGGTTGATACGAGGTGAACAAAGCAAACGCCTGTTTCAACTACCCGACCTATTTCACTTCCGACTGCAACTCCAAGGCGTATTGAGTCTTACACCTTAATGGTTTGGGGTTGTGCACTTAGTCCAGTACCCCTGCCGAATTTCATCAGCTCCATACGAATTGGGCATAATGTAAAAAAAAAAAGTCGTGCATTTCAAAATAAACAAATCGGGTAACTCAATTCTGTTTCCAATTTGGTTGGTTGTTTTTTAAAATCTTTTGAGGTTGGCGCTGCCGATGTAAGCCCTAGCAGCCCTTTCCCTTTACGCCTATGATGCGATCGCTCCCCCTCAAAAAAAAAAATCGGCAAGGGAGACCAAAAAGATAATCGTCTGGTGGTGGTTAAACTCGATCTAGCACCCAGTCGTAGCCAATTGACGAAGGAAATTCGTGCTAATCTACTGCCTATGCGTGGGAACATATGCGCCGAACCGGGGGGACTGCGGGGACCTGTCCCCCACCAATATTCGCGACTGCTCCCAGTGACTTTGTGTTTTCCACACAACTATTTTTTGTGCAATGCCATGTCCCCACGAAGATCGGAGACGAATATCGGCGCCCAATGGCGTGGATAATTAGTTCGCCACCACAGGTGACCCCACCATCCGACGATGGGATCATAATAAAATCTAACGATTACGGGGTAAATTTGACAATCACAGCCTAGTTAGGCTCCTCATCACTCGGGTTTGAAAGTGCCTGTATTTTTTCCAACTTCACTATTCTCGCAAATGAATTCAAAGAGGATTTCATCTTAATTCAGCAATCTTGAAAGATATTTTCACTAGCGGGAAACCGAGGTTTACTAGCCCTTGTTGGCGCATCGTGCTTCTCATTTGAAGTGTGAAGAATGCCTTTCATTGCTGCAAATAGATATTATTCAATGAAAGATAATTTTCAAAGCAATTCGATATGAGGAAACGCGAGACACGGAGATCGGAAGAGGAATGAATTTTCTTCAAATTTGAGCATGACGATCTGACAGTGACGACCGTGACCAGAAAGCAACAACAGTTTGGTTGTAGACGGAAAAGTGGGAAACGGCTACCTAAATGATAATTTAAAATAGTTTGTGCTGTCAGGTACTTGTTTCGAGATGGGATCTACCATCGGGAATTTTGGATCATAGTTAACGGAATAGAATATAGCAAAGCCGTCACTCAACGTTACACCAATGCAGCTATAAGTAGTAATTAAAAATTCGAATTCATTTGTTGTGGCTCACGATTGATAAGTTTCGTACCCTACGGTGGGGGTTCCCGAATGTGGGGTGCCCCCAAATGGGGGGGGGGGTGGGATGTGGGGGCCCGGGGCACGTGCCCCGTGCCCTGGCCCTCAATCCGCTAGTGATCGCAACCTATTAAAGGGCTGGCAAGGGATTCAGACCTGGATACGGCACCTATTGTCAATGCGAATCCCTCACCAGGTGAACGGAATAAGGCGATGCCTCTTTGCGGTACCTTAATGGGGGATGGGGATAATCTCACGCAGACGGCGATTTGTTCACATGCCCCAATCCCTTGGGCTGAGCGCTCAGCGAGGAAGGCACAGGTACTATTTTCGAAGTCTAAACGTGCATGACGTCGGGTAATACATATATAGCGCTTCAAAAGAAACACAGGGGACGGCGTATATCCAGTTTCATTTATATTTCATGACGCAACCAAGTTCTGTTTCCGTATAAAAACACACAGAACAAAACCATCTTTTTTAGGCGATGATGCACCTAATTTCCGTTTAAAAAACCTACCATAGAGTTATGAATGAAACATGCCCATTTTCGTTCCATGATGATTAGTGGAGTAGATTTGTGTGGCTTGGAGGTGGGGGGGGGGGGACTGGTACGACATAATAACACTCATTTGTTGGCGCGTAGCGGATTTTAAGACCCTTCAAGAGGGCCGAAAATTTAGACACTCTGCTGGTGTTTTGAGCTGCATTTCAACCAGCATTGGAAATATGTATCGCATTTCTGAACTTCTATTTATTGAGAAACAAATCAATCTATAGATATGTTGTAAATATCGATGAGTTGAGATGTAAAGTAATCATATCTACTAGCTATCCTCTCCCACCCATGCCAAGTTCCCTACTAGCCCTTCATATCGCAAGCTACATTTGTCCATCAGCCCTCATCCTTAATAGGCCTACATGTCCCGAGCGTGCATTTGAAATTATAGTACCACCCGCACTGATTCGCTAAAACTGTGACAACGTCTTCATTATCGGGACGGCGATTTGTGTTAAATTTGGAGGGTGGATATACGTGGTTAGTACATCTACGTCGAGCGCCACCATCAGTTGGCGCGTAGCTCCAAGAAATTTTTTTCGCTTCACAGGCCCCACAGATTGCAGGAAATGGCACTATCCCTCCTTATGGCAGTTGAGCAACATACTGAATTGACAAATGAATTTCCGCCACTGATTATGTTTATCCTTACAGTTTTTCATCGTGGCCTCCATTCCTACCATCCCTCTTTTTTTTAGAGGTATTCCGCTGCCCGTATCCTTGAACTTCCATCATGTGAGAGGTTTGAAATTTGTCTCGAACTCGCTGTGATAGAAAATATGTGCATCTTTCGGGCCTTTGATTGAGAAAGATCGAGCCCATCAGTAAATATTGGTCATTTTTCGACATCTGTTCCCGTTCAGTCTTCTTCCTTTTCAAAATTTTTTACATTCTCATTAATTTTTTGTCCACGCCTAATATATATGCACACGTCAATCACGTAACCTCCAACTGAAGTGCATGATTTTTCTGTTCTTTTTTTTTTGTTTTCGTTGCAAGAGCAAGCACGTCAACAATAAAGGATTAGAGGTAGAGCTAAACGCTAGCCATGTTGCATAGAAAATGCTAGTTGGATCCATCATTGGTGGGGGGGGGGGGCGGGGGGGCATGAATCGTATCCCAAACCAAATTCTCCTTCCCATATGTTCACCGCACTTGTAATATGGCAGTATGGAGAAAAAACATATTTGCCTAAAACTCTCTAAGAAGTTGTTGCGCATGTGCCTACTGTGTTATATATGTACGGGAAAACAGCAGACGTCCTCCTCAACATAAAGGTTGCAATCTATTAGAATGGCGTTGGTCTTTGTGGTATGGTCGTTCGTTGTCCCGTTGCTACCCTCATTTCATTCATTTTTGGGGAAATTGCATGGGGCGACGGGTGGGGGGGGGGTGTGATCACATTGGTCATTCCCCAATATCAAATATTGTGGGTGTGTCACCCCCCACCCCCCCGCGATCTACGCCTATGATAATGATCTACAAACCAATCTCTTCGCACAAAATACATGTTTGGTATAAAACACCACAATGTCATTCGGAATAAAAAACTTTTTCTTTTCGTTTCCGGCGAAACAAATCGTTCAGATCTATTCAGAGTACTTAAATAAAACACCCGATGCCTTTGGCGAATAATTATCATACCCGTAATGGAACACCATGTTCAAAAAAAATAATTATCATGAGTCCGGGATGAATATAGCCGGTAGCCGTAGACGTTGCCGTCGCGACCCGACTACGTATTCCAAACATATAACATGATATGCATTTTAAACTATGGCTTCTGTGAAGGGGTGATTCGTGTGAATCAATTCACGGGAAGGCCTTTCACTAGTAATACATACGTCGACAGAGAAGTGTTTTCTTGACGTTCGCGTCGTTAGGCCTATATAATGCCAACAGTGTGCTGCCCAGGTGTCGAAATGGCTCAGGTGAGAACATGTCTGCAAACATGTTTGATAACAAGATTGAATGGTTAATTTATTCTTCCGGGATGTTGGTAGTTCAGTATAGCTGAGTGCGGCAAAGAAGGGGATAGTGTGGGATTTGTATTGTGCCAATTAAGTCGGCTATTTGGAGCCTATATATGTATATTATGGGTTGTTTTTTCTGGGGAGTTTGCGCGTAGGTGGAAATAAAATTACAAGAGGTATTAGGCGTTATCTATTATAAGACGTGGTCTATACCATCGCATGGTGACCTGTATGCTTTTGAGTGCAAACAGGTACAAATATCCTGTTACTGTGCCTTAGAAAATAAGGATATATTAATTTTGTAGGGGAATTGGCAACATGGTGAATTTTGCAATAAAATAGTTGTCGTGGGAATTAGAGTGAGATCCACTACGACTATCGGAGCATGATGTGCCCCCACCCCACCCCAGGCCTGTTACTGTTTCTAACACTCTGGACTTACACCAACGTGTACACACAAGTAAATGTCAAAGCTACTAAAACTGGTTTATCACTTGAGATCGCTCTAACGTGGTCTGCTTGCACTGTGTCAACGGAGATAACTACAATAATAGTAAAATAGGCTAGTATAATGATAAAGGACGGCTAATTGTATTTTATTATACTAAAACTAATAGTAATAATAAAAATAAAATAATAATATATAATAATAATTATATTTGATACTGTTTCTTATCTACAGCTTACTGAGGTTAGCCCACATAATACTGTTTGATAGATTGAGGTGCTGTTCATGGGGGATGGGGAGGGGGTAGTCCGACACGAGGCAATACTATAGAACTGTTAATTTATTTGGATTTGGTATTCCAAGAACATTTTCCATTGACATTATTCACAGGGGAGTGACTTGTAAACAAGCCCCTAGAGTTTTTATTTTCTCTTCAACATTGCGTCTATATTCTATTCCTATAATTCCTGTGAAGGAGGTGGAAGAAAACAAAATACATGAACTAAATAATTAATACTAATAATAATATGACTAAAGGCTATTAGACGACAGCAGCACTAGTATCATGAAAAGGGTCAATTAATATAATAACAAATAATAATATTGTAATGGATAGCAATAGTACTTTAGTAGTTAGAGGTTATTGGAAACACATAGCATATCCCATCAACACGGGTAGTATTAGAATAGGCTTAAATTATTGGACACTCATAATTACTATAATCATTTGACTTTAAACATGAATAAATATTATATATTAGGAATAATAAGGTGATATCGAATGCCGGTCAGTGCAAATCTTTCCAACTTGTTAGTATTCTCATATCACGGTAACCAGTAATGGAATGTCTTAATATTAGTAACATTATACTAACAACCACTCACAGTACAATGCACTTGATAATATTAAACATTGCCTCACAGCACTTACAGTTTAAATCACTTGTCTACATTGTTAATTTCACCATGATTTACATGTTTATTACGTATTATTAAAGGATTAATCTGGCGGTTGATCTGAGTTGATCCAATCCCCTCATAAATGAAGGGAACGTATACCATAATCACAACAACCCTATATCCCTACAGCAATATGATTCATTCCTTGATCATAGATTTCCTATAGGTACCAACCATGCTCAGCTCTCCCGGCACATATAGGTGGCGCAGTACTTGTAAAAGAAGATCAGTCTGGATGCAGCCTCATCATCATCTCTCAGTCTCTCTACAATCCTGACGACACTACAGCAGTGAGGATCTATGACCCGGGCAGTGAGGCTGAGCAATGAAGAGATCGTAGGTATCTGAGATACACGAGAACAGTGATACAACACTGAAGAAGCTATGGTAAGTATTCTGATTGTTGTTAACCAGTAAGAGGGTATGAGAGGGGGTAGTACTGGTATCTGAGTTACATGGTATTGTAATCTAGTAGATATGTTATATATCTTGTGCTTGTTGACCATTTGATTTTGTAAAGTAATATTGCTAGGTAGAGGTCTTATAAACAAATTAGCTTTTTCTATTTAGGCTGTGTAGAGCTTGGATAGGACAAAATTATCTACATTGGCCATGCATTCGTCGTTGGTGAGGCGGTGAGGGAGGGGGGGGGGTGGGGTAACTAGAGAAAAACAAAACTGTACAACTGTTTAGTGTGTGCTAAACAATACGATGATGGCATGCATTGTGGGTACGATGGCGGGAGGGGGGGTTGCATTGTGTTAGTTATGGTGGGGGGGCGGGGGGGCGGGTCACTGTCAACTGTTTGTGTGTGATGAACATAGATAGATGATCATGCATTGTGTTAGTGCTGGGGGGGGGGGGTGCATTGGGGTAGTATGTGGGGGGGGGGGGGTTGGCATGTGTAGTTATGGGGGGTGTACTAGAAGAAACCAAAACCTGTCCAACGGTTTCGTGGTGTATAAACATAGATAATTGTCATGCATTGTGTTAGTGATGGGGGTGGGGGGGGGGTTGCATTTGTGATAGTTAGGGGTGGGGGGGGGGGTGCATTGTTTATTTATGGGGGGTGTGACTAGAGAAACCAAAACTGTCCAACTGTTTAGTTGTGATAACTAGAAGAGGGTCATGCTTGTGGGTCGTGATGGGGTGGGGGTTACATGTGTTAGTTATGAGTGTGTACCTAGAATAAAACAAAACCTGTCCACTGTTAGTGTGTGATAAACATAGATACATGTGTTTTATATACTATTAGCTGTTCCTCCCATTCCTGGTGTTGTATTAGCTGTTATTACTGTTACTTATTTATTGTTTGACTGGCTGTACAGTTTTCTTGTGCCTGGTAGAAAACAGAAAAGACTGATGAAGTGTTTATTAACACTAAAATGGTGTATTGCTGTATTCACTACTTTTTTGGAAGTATAATTATCAACAAATCTTTGAGATACTACAAGTAATCACTTCGGTTACGTTGTGTCGATGTAGGACCTAGAGCACCAGTGGTACATTAACTGCAGTCTACAGTGAATACATGATCACAAATTTAACAGTGATAGAATACCCAACACGCATCACTTGATTAGATGGCTCACTCAGTTTACAATAGCATTGTACTATATACTTTATGTCATTGCCCGTGTTTTACCTATAATGTGTTGTTGTAGACGATCAACTAACATAAATTATAGGTCATTTTAGCTATTCCTGCATTCACTATTTGACATCAAGTTTAAAATCGCCAGGAAGGATTCAGAAATCATACACCTGACAGTACTATGGCTCATGCTTGTTATGTTCATATAGGCCTACAGTAACCAGATTAGTACTTATAAATAGATTTTAACGAGTTAGTGCCCTTATTCAGTGTGTACAGTGTGTAAATGGTCCTGTAAATATAGATTTTCAGCTGACATTAATTGACAATCATGTAAAGTTAGTTAATGGCTGTGCTCATTAACCCCTTAGTCATACTATTATATTCAGTCTCTCTTTTACCAAAGCATCAATAGCATTGTATTAACTGTT
>JAODTK010001922.1:0-15110 GCA_026419785.1 Sclerodactyla briareus | reverse complement strand
ACGATTAAAAAGGCGGCAGTCCGTTGCAATGGAGGCTGATTGCCGCTTTGCCGCTTTGGTAGTTTGCTACTCAGTGACATTTGGAATTGTGAAGCTTGTCTCTGAGAATACAATACAAAAACATAATCTGACAATTTCCCGTTCGGCCGATGCTCAGGTTGAGCTTTACATCATTGTGCCATGCCGCGTCGAGTTTCACAATTAGGAACCCCACTCGGTTAAATGCGGTTGGTTGATGAGTGTGGATATATACATGTGAAAATTGAGCGTATTAAGATGTTGCACGATTGAAACCATTGATTAGAAATGTTCTCGATTTCGGCGCTTGAGAAAGAAACATTCCGCAGGTGTAAAATGAGATTTAATATATTATGTTATGACGGAATGGAAGTCGCCAACGTATACGTTTTTGGTAGGCATACGCATTGCGTCCCTAAAAATCGATATTAAACTGCTGGCCCTCTCTGTTGGCTATTACGGAATTCGTTTATCTCTTTTCGAACGAGAGCGGGATATGATCAAGGGGAAAATCCCGTAGAACAAGTCGCGTCCTACACACATCTTGGTGGTTGTTATTGGGATCAACTGGCTGGGTGGAATGAGCAGATGATCATTAATATTATTATTAGGATTATTTGAGTGTGTTTGACATTGACGTCGTAGTCTTGAATACCGTTTAAACTCTATCATTTGTAGCGTGACGAGATACTGTATGGCATGCTGGGGTGTAGGTAATGTGAATGCTAATGATAGGAGAAAATGCATGATTCTGATTATCAGAAGAATAATCGTATTCTTGAGGAGAATCAGCCACCGTGCGTTATGTACCCGCATGTATTGAGTCTAAGCTCGAAGCCATCTTTGCCAAACGAGAGTACCCATGGTTTCTCAATTCTCAGGCAGGGCAATAATCCTCGGAGTGGGCGGATGAGGATCCCTAATGCAGGTAACAAATCATCACAAATCATCCCTCGAGCTGTGACCTTTGTAATTGTCGTTGTAATTGATTGTATTGTATCTTATCTTTTATCTTCCGCTCTTGCCATATAAAATGCTGTGTGAAATTTGTTCACTTATACGACCTCAAACGTTATATTTATTGGTGAATTTTCATGTAATTGCCCTTGTTATCTGTCTTCCGACCTCCTTAATTTGGGATTTTCCTTATATGTGTACAGGCTTTAATTACTTTGTTGAATGAAAAAATGAGCCAAAATGGCTCCAAAAGTACATATACAACAGCTATATGGCAAATAATATTCACAACACGAATAGCGAATGTTGACATGAATACAAAATTATTTGAAAAATAACATGTTATGATGGCAAGCCGGAGTGATGTAGGCTGTTCCGGTCACTAATTGACCACGGTACTAGTTCAATATAACAGAGTAGTAAGGATGTGAAGCGATTTGAGCTCTACGGTGAAAAGGCGCATTAAGCACCAAAAATCGAGTATCATTATTTGGAAGACACGGAATGCTGTGCTATCAGTACGAAAATAAGAAATGTATCTTTCAAATTGTACGAGAATTGTACGAAATTCCATATTCACTCAAGTGCAAACTCATCCGTTTCGGCAAACTACTGAAAGACTATGTTGGGTGTTATTATAACATTACAACGTGATACAATGGGTACATTTCTAATTCAGTGTGTTGTTGAAATTAATTCGCGATGCTCGAAATACATTTATTATCCCCGCACCCTGTAAGTGTTCGGGGATATATGGGTTTTGGGGGGTGCGCGTCTCCGCCCGCGCCGCCACCTCCGGAAACTTCACGACAGAGTCGTTCGCGCAATAACTCTTGGTCCACATGTTCGTCCTAGCAAATCTCGATGAGTTCGAAAGTGGGCGTCACTGCACGCATGTTGGCTGCTCTCTATTTTGCATGTTTTGCACGAAAAACATTTGGCCTCGATTTTACATGAAACTTGGTGGTGGGGACAAAAGATGGTCCCGAATAATTTCAAGGTCAACGGAAGGGCAATTTGGCCGTTTTTTTTTTGCGAAAATACAGTTAGTCTGATTTTACATGAACTTGATGAGTGGGGACAAAAGTGGGTTCCGGAAACATACAGTAATGTCAAACTGTCACAGATGTCGAATTGCGTTTTATTCAAGATTTTTCTACCTTCGTCAGATTCGACGGAACTTGGAGAATGTGACTACAGTTGGTCTTGAACAACAGGTAGGGCCATTTCAAAGTCACCAGAGGGTCAAATGGACATAAACCTCGATGTGCTTTCTTCAACAAGGTCACCAAAGGCCGTTTCTCTGCGGGATATACACGTCGGCGGTTTACCATCCTGCACATGTCTAGTTTATTTCCGCTATTTTTCGGGTTCCCCAACCTCTAACATCGAATATAGAATTGGCTAAGACACACACTCTAAGCAGAGGCTCCTCATTACTGTGTTCCTCTCAAAAACCACTGTTCATTCCACTTGAATCGATATCACCGATGTTATTATCCGATTTCACACGCAGCGCGATTCAGATATGCAATCATCCACTGCACTCAGTGGATAGATTACCGCGTACGGTTTGTGTTGCGAGTCTTACGTCCTATCCACCGAATGGCTCAACAATTCCTCCAATAGAACAATCGATCACTGGATACTGTAAATATGCATATACATCTTGTCTTCACCTGTAATAAATATTTTATGGTTACACAAAATTAGGAAGATGGCACAGTCCCGTATTATTAACAATAACTGGACCAATTTGAAAGTTAGAACGACCTCTTTGGGCCCAAATTAAACCACCAGTGTACTCCCCAAGAGGAAGCAGGTAATGCCAAATTTATAGCCCCCTGATCGAGCCAATCGTTCTGGACTTATCATATCCCAAGGGTTTAAGGCCTTAACTTCTGCGACCTCAGATTACCTTTGACCTGAAACAATTGGGATCATGTAAACATCACGGGAACCCCCATCCAAGTGTGAGCTTTTTTTTCACAAAAATGACCACTGCTTCACACCAAAAACAACAGATCCTTATACTCCCATAGATACAGTGGGCAAAATTTTCATTCGCTTGATCGAACCCAGCGTTTCTGGCCCTCATCCAGTCCATCGTGTCCACAAGTTTTTAGACTTTACGTTTGGCTGACCCTCAGACGATTTTTAACCTAACCAAAAAATAGGGATCATACACTCCTCATGGGGAACCCATGCACTACCAAGCATGGACTCAATCCCTCTATGTGGGGTCGAACGTCCCACACACACACACACACACACACACACCAAACCAACCCCAACAAAACAAACACGCGCTAAGCGCGCGCGCACACGCACACACAATTACACACACACACAAACGTACACACACTGTCATGACGGCCATATATTCATGGAGATAAAGGAATAAACTGGGGAGGGGTGACTGTTTTGGATGAGGCAACAACAACACTATTTACGCCTGTACGATGAGCCGACACAATAGTTGACACGCGTCGTAAATTATTTTTTCATGACCTACTGGGATCAACTAGGTGTTTCCAGGTCGCTTCATCTTGTGGTGGGCCTCTCAATGAAGGAAGTCCGTTCACCCGCTCTAAGGAAATAGGCGCCTTCCGCGGTGAATCCTGCTTGTTCTGTACTCAACCACGTCTGTGTAGGCCGTGCTGTTCGCTATCGTGGTGTCCTGATGACGAGGTGATCTTCATCCGACGACTCCTCGTCAGACATCGTCGTCACGGTGATGTGTCTCGAGAGAACTCTCTTTCACCCGCCGCTAATCCTTTGTTCGTCTGGCGTGAAGCTGAAAGAAGTGGGGAAATACAGAAGTCAAACCAGATGAATACATGCATGTAATATCCACACAAAAAAATACAATGATCGTGGTACAAATATTCTCAAACCTACTGTTCCTTTCATATCGGAAAAAAAAAATGATTTTGTGAGACGAATGGTTCCGAATCGTTCACGAATACGGCAATTTATGTTTATTCAATCACCCAGCACTCTTGAATGTTGTGTAGGAATTCACCACAACATTGTGTATCTAGCATACCTGTCCCGGTATTTTGTTAGGAGTGAAACAACATTGTGTAAAAATTACACAACTGGCGATCTACAATAATCATTGTTTGTAATTTCCCACACAACACCGCGGTAGGTGTGCAAGTTACAACAACATGTTAAAAGGAGGGTGTTGGATTTGGATCGTGCGCAAGTGACGTGAGAGGGAATTGTTGTTTTGTCTTAGACGGTCATTATATTTCTAGACAAAGGTTTAGATTACTAAAAAAAAATCGCTGAACAGTATGAACCGTTGGAGTAGACTCGATTGTCATGACTAAATTGTACCTTCTAGACATCAGATCTTTCGGCTGGTTTTTAAGTGATGGGCTTATCGCCTCGTAAGAATGACAACACAAATCCAGGAACCCCCTTACTGTATCCATGGTTCCAAATAGATATATTCAATTGATTATAGCAAAATAAATTTAATTATTGCCCCCCCAACGGAACTCTTCAAATTAGGACTCCACCATAAGGGAATTACCCTCACGAATATTTTTCTGGCAAAAACGTCACCCAAATAGTGTTTAGGAAGGGTCGTCACTACAACACGTTCAATCTGATGAAGTCTGAAACAGATTACACAGGAAAATAGCGACATCGTCGAAACGGAGTGGAAGTTTGGCCTAGAGAAATGTGAACAACAGAGTGTACATCATACAGTATTTGACATCCATCTGTGGATGGTTAATTCCATGGGCTACCTATTCTGTCATATCACCATTTCGCTAGATGATTGCAGCATAGGTCGGCTTAGGGTTAGGCCGACCCCGAATTAGATGTGAAGATTATACGCAACTAAGGGAGGCGATCATGTGGGGGGGGAGGGGAGCGGGGGGGGACGGGGGGGAAGGGGAGCGGGGGGAGCGGGGGGGGACGGGGGGAGCGGGGGGGAGGGGGGGGGGACGGGGGGGAGGGGGGGGAACGGGGGAGCGGGGGGGGTCGGGGCGGAGCGGGGGGAGGGGGGAGCGGGGGAGCGGGGGGGGGGAGCGGGGGGAGAGGGTGGGGGGCGGGGGAGCGGGGGGAGCGGGGGGACGGGGGGAAGCGGGGGGAGCGGGGGGAGCGGGGGGGACGGCGTCCCCAGCAAATCATTTGGGTGGGGGACACAATGCATTTTTTCCCCCTCCCGCCGATATTGGAGCTGAATGCTAGTTTGATGGCACTGTTTCGACATATCCAGCCAGAAACAGTGGTTAAACAAATGCATAATTGACATAATTATCAAATCGAGTGAATTGTGACTCAAACTTTCGAACTTTTTGCGCGGCTACGCAGCACGGTATTTAGTGGTCAGTAGTGTCAGAAAAAAAGATGTGCCTTGTGCAGACAGATGAGGCTCCTTAACAACACAAAAAATTCCAGAAATTACTCTGGCGTTCTCAATTATCAATTGAAAGAAGGGTTCTGCCCCTTCAATCCTTAAACAGGACTGTTAGCATTGGGTCGGCTGTGGTAGGGTGTACAGAAATCGTAGTTGCATGCAAAATATTCAATTAACACTGGAAACTCCTCCGAATAAACTGTTGGCAATTTTACAATCAGGAATGATGAGCCGAAAATGAACATATGTCAACCGGGGCACAAATATGAAGTCGTCTCCAAGTAAAAAAATGGGTCTCAATCCAGCTAGGCGTATTTTACAACACCCCCAAAATAAAAAGTTATCAGTCACCACCTTACAGAATCAGATTTCCAAATGGAGTTTCACACACTTAGGGGCGTTCATTTTGCTGTTTTAGGACCAATATTTTCGCAAAATTTTTCTTTACTCAGCGCCATCATTGAAGGGCTTCGCTTATAGGGGGAGTGTGCCCTAGGGATAGGCCGCCTAAATAACTTTCGTGATGATTGCAGACTTACTTCTTGCTAGCTTATTTCCCCATTACAAAAACATTGGCGACGAACTAAATATATCGAAATAGATTTCCATGTTACATAGAGTCGAAAAGTTTTGGCTGGTTTGAGGACTTCGACAAATTTTCTACGCTACGCTCTATATGGTTGACGCTCGCTAAGGGATGGTGTAGTTAGTCATTACTAGCGTATTTCTGTAATGACACGCGCCACCCGCAGGCCCTCGTTTCTTGCCCGCCCTCAAAAACTCACGAATAGCGGCAACCTATAACTAGACAGGGGCAACACAATTCAAACAGGGCATCCCCCCCCCCCCTCTCACATTTGTTGGTGGCACATCAGACAGGATTACAATGGAATCAACAGAGAATTGTGGAAACTGGGCAAAAAATGTCAAGTATAACTACCGTACCAATTTCTGCTGAGTGTCGATTTTTACGTGTCCGTAGAGGCCGGAAGAATAGCCGCCTTCTCACGCATAATGTCATGCCAATGTATTTTAAACATTCTGGCTGGCCCAAAGCTGAAGTCGGCGAAGCGATAGAACCGAGGTCCGACACAATGTCAAGATTTTCACCGATTGCAGAATTTGTGATCATAAATACCCACGTTCGGAGCAGGTAACATGCAGCCTTATACGCTCGGAAAGGCCATCTGGGAATCTTGCACAGCAAACCTTTCATTGTACGCTCTGCGCCGACCGATGAAGCGCTCCGCTAACAGTATTCTTGTACCCCACCCTGTCAAACTTAGGTGCCCCCCCCCATTGAATTGATCTCAGTTTGAATGTTTGTAGCTTTTTCACCCCCCTCATCGTCAAACCCTAGCGACGTCTTGCATTCAGAGCCACCTGTCGTCCCCAATTGGAAGTGTCCCTCCAATGTGCCCGTGGTCGGCAAAGAAGAATTGAAATGGGGGCCGAATGTTTTTAGTAAGACACTCAGGTCGATCTAATTGAGGTCAAGAGGGGTCAGGTATGTCGGTGGTCAAATTGGATCCGGCAAAATATCGCGCTTCGCGCGAACGTCCGGGCTGTTGCCATTGTCCTTCCCCCCTCTTCTTATGATTTTTTTTCATCATGTTTCAGAATGTCCACCACCCAACGCAAAACCTTGAAATTTTCAACTGGCATAAGTTTTTGAGAACCTTGCCTGAACAAAAAATGTTATCAACTTATGAATCTGCTTTAGTCCCAAAAAGCACGGGGAGTGCCGTTTCTCATCTAGTGGGTCTTTCAAACGAAAATTTTCCTTATACGCTACACGCGCCAACCTGTGGTGGCGCGCCGCTTAGAAATTATTCGTCTTGTCGCGTCCTCCCCCCCCCCCCCCAATCGCCAACACCAATCGCCGCCCTTGTACGCACACTAGGAAGATCACGTGCGGAAACAGCTTTGTCAGAAAAACATGAGTGTCCCTTCATGAAACAACTATAGGGTGTTGACGTGTACATGTTAAACTGAAGCATGTGGGGTTCCGCTTATTTTACGACATACGAACAGTTTGAACATAGGGAACCCGTTTATATAGTGTGATATGCCTGACTGCTCAACTATTGGAGCTCTGTCATTGTTACTGACGCTGCTCCCCTCTTGACGTTGTGACTGGCGATATTCGCCTGTCCTCTCTATCAATCGTGTATCCATCAAATACCCTCAAAAGATTACTGATTTGGGAGCATTTTCGATTCTTCGTGGGAGTGCGTTTGGTTTCCGCATCTGACCCACTGTAACATAACGTCTGTATCACTGTATCCGCATTATGGTTGACACGTCAGCAATTCAGAACCGGACATAATTGCTTGCTTCTTGTGCATAGGGACCCTTTTATTTGGACTTTCCCGCATATGTTTATTGTTTGGCGTATATGTACTTAGCTGGCCATACTCCCCCAAGGCTGCCATTAAGCTGCCCCTGCGTACGTTCAAAGTGATTTGACCTGGCCGAAGTCGCGTAATTATACGAGTTCATGGAATACAACCGACAGGTTGTTATGACACTCGACCCGGAAATTATAACTGACGCGGCCGGATGAATGAATTACGAGAAGAAACTACACCACACCGGAAATTTAAAATACTGATATGCTCTGTTAGTTTTATCCTATCCATCCAGCAGGTGAGAAAAATCTGTGAATTCATCAGCTTCGGACATGGAATCAGGCGGATGAATGAACTGTGACCCCAGAATCGAATCGTGGCATGCTGAACTGCTACTGTAGCCCTCATTATACTCGGACGACTGTATTCTTTCATGTCGTTGTTGTACATACATACCCGGGCCCTTCGTGAGTGGCGCCTTCAAGCTCCACTTCTGCCGGTACTGTCTGCTCCTTTCCGGCATGATACTTCATGCAGATGGTTTTTACTCGTTGATACCTGTACCGAAGAACAATTAGTATGATCGCTATTGCATTACATCTTCCTTGGTCCTTTTGCCGAGGAACTAGTATGGACTCTATACAGTCTTACGAGAAAGTGTGCGGTCGTCAACGTGAAATGATAGTTCCAGAAAAAAAACAAAAACAACTGTAGTACATCAACCGTAATAAGGGATCGATGCAATGACTTTTTCGTTTTTTTCTTTTCTGCTTAGCTTATTTTTTTCTGAACTATTACTGAATTATACTCTCATTTCTTGACTCAGCCCTTTTTACGACCTTTAGCTTCAATGATGGAGTCATTAATAAATCCGACAGTAAGGGTGTTACTTCCCAGGCTTCCGGGAGCGTACTTGTAGCTAACATCTATCTGTTATGAGTAACTATGCAGAAGTTCCCAAAACATACGTACGAGTGAACATGGGGACGAATTAAAATAATCACAAAAACGTTATCGTGAGAACTGACCTTTTGGTTTTCGGGATCCGCCGAACAATTACTGGTGTTTTCAAAGTTGCTGACGGATAACATGGTTATCAAGGCATATTTCCTGCATTTTTTGTGCAGTCGACTAGAATATGTTGAAGAGGCACCAACCCATCCGGATAACTATTCGACTGAAATGAGAAACGGATTCAATTATTCATACTTGTACCGGTCTCTGATCGAACTGAATAATATAGCAAAACAACACGCTGGAATCAGCTTCTCTCACGACGTGGTGTCGTAACAATGTTTTGTTGTGATCGATTGATCAAGCTTACTGTTGTAACGACTCATTCCATCAATTACATGATAATCCTTCAATGAAAGCTCAACACGTAACATGTTCCCACAGCTATAGAGGTGTCGTGCAAAATGAATTCTTTCTTTCACAAAATAACACGGCAAAAAGCAGGTTCACCTAGTACAGACGTTCTGAACACGTCGGGTGACTCACCCCAAGTTATCGCTGGAATGGCGGGGGGGGGGGGGTTATAGCGAGGAAGATAATAGTGCTTCACCATCAGACGCAAGGAGGCTGACAAGGGGAAAAGTCGATCGAAAAGAGCCAATTCGGAGTAGGCACTATCCAGACCTTTCCAGGTGCATCGAACTCTCATTTGAATTTACACCTCACTCACACATCCACAGTTTCGCCCTACCTTCGATGTTCAATTCACTAACCAATCAGCCAATGAGTGCGCGCGAAGATATGATGAGCATCGGGACGTGTGGGTTATGGTGATTGCTTGACGAAAATACACAAACTAGATTACGAAGCTCGATATAATTTGCAGCCCATCCAGTTTTGCCAGTGGGGCGAAACCGGGGGCATTCGGGGGGCCCCAGCCCCAATGAAAAGAGGGGCTTCCATATAATGCCCCCCCCCCATATTTAACCAGCCCTCCAAACGTGCGGCTGCGAATCCCTGGGGGGATCCTGGCCGCCGTCCCCTTTACTATATAGGCGACTTTGTCACCCCCAACCGCGTCTTCATACGCCCCTTGAAAAGTGAAAGCAGTGAAAACGTTAAAATTATATGGATGACAATAGACCATTCGGTATTTTGGACTTTTGGTAATTCCAACATTGGAGAAATCTATGATCCCTGTTGTTTTCTGAAAGAGTTTCAGTCGAAGAGTGTTCAGTGTGGTCTGGGTAGGTTGGTGTGAGTATGATGGGGAGCAAGGGCGATCCATTAAGGGGCGTAGGTGAGGAACATTGGAGCCGGAGCATTTGAGAAATCGCTGGTATTCGCACCATAAAACACCCGGGAAGTGCCGTTCTGGCCGTCTTGGGGTTTGAACCCCCCCCCCCCAAAAAAAAAAAAAAGCTCCGCGCCAACGGGTGATGACGATCCATTAGATAGTCCCCAACCCCCAATATTTGCCCCCCCCCATAATTTCCTGTTTCGACGCGCTTGGTTGTCGCACAGTGATACACGAGCAAAATTAGGAAAATAGATCAGTTTAAGAGAGGGTGAGTGAGAACTTTGTCACATGGTCATAAAATATGCAACAGTGGAAGTGCAAGTAGTTTAAAAAGATGCCAAACGTGTCAGGGGACCCACATCATTATACGATATCTAAATTCTCACATGTGGTGTACGTACCTACATAAATTGAAGCAGCGCGGATCGAATTGGCACGCGTACGGAGCGCCACAAAGGTTTTTTTTCAAGAGGCTCACTCAGGAATGGTTGAATGTGACCTTTCAAAAGGCGTTTCGAGATTCCACACTATTTCAGAATAACTGGGGAGGTCAGTAAGTATTTTTTACTCGGACAACA
The DNA here is from genome assembly GCA_026419785.1 of Sclerodactyla briareus. Lineage (NCBI taxonomy): Eukaryota > Metazoa > Echinodermata > Holothuroidea > Dendrochirotida > Sclerodactylidae > Sclerodactyla > Sclerodactyla briareus. The sequence goes on along the minus strand of JAODTK010001922.1, from coordinate 4,571 downwards.
AAAGGCTAGTATTCCGCAAGTTGAAAAAGAGTTCGAAATAACAGCGCAACTGCCAACACTGATGTCGCGCGAGGCGGCCGAGCCGTGCAACTGGGAATATCTATTTCTTGGAAATACTAAATACAATTGAAATTACAGAAATCCACAAACCCCAACGTAGGCTGTGGCTGTGCGCGGTACAGGACGCAACCCCCTCACACGTGGGGGGGAGGCAGAGAGAGAGAGATTGCGCCAATGTCATTCCTTTATTGCAGGGGAAAAAAATCGAGAGAAAGAGAAAAATTCGGGAAAAAAAGTGGAATGGGACATGATATAACCGCATGAGTGTGGGTAGGATGAGGTCTGACATATTCCACTTGCAAAAATGGCGCGCCCTGGAAAACAATTCCCCCCACCGTTTTCTCGTTCCCGTGTTTAAAAATTTACATAACTCGGTTAACGGAGCGTTTTTTACATGTCAGTTTTTTTACACTATCGGTTCAAGGGAAGTTTTACGTATAGGTCAATTCCTCTTACACTATAGAGGGTTTATGTGCATGGGTATGTTTTACGTAGCGGGCATCATGTTTACATTATCGTCAATTTACTTTATCAGTTGTAACACCGCCCCTGATGACGAGTAAGTGAAGACGCGTGAGTGATGAAACCAACGGGAGATGCAGTCTGTTTAAGCCGCACCATCGACGAAAGAGAGAAAATGGAAACTTTTTAGGAAAAAGAAATCCAACAGAGCTAACCAACTTTCTTGATCAATAAAATATTTTTCTGAACAAAAAGAATTAATAATAGATGGCAACAAAACGTGCACCTACCTGTTCCTAGTCGTCGAGTTTTTTCTTTCTTTTCCGCTTTTTTCCCGGACCTGATCCCTCAGAAACCTTAGTACAGATGCGTTGTGAGTCAACTCAACATGCTGTATACCACAAACAGACGTAAAACATCAATCACGGAAGAGAGTTTTATATTCATACTAACGGGAAGATTGAATGCATTTAAAGTTGTATACACATATACAGTAGGCCCAGCTTTTGCTGATTCAAAGACCGTTCAAATGTAGTAGCCCGACAACGGACCACCCCTGATTGATTAAAAACGTCATGCATTGTCAGTGGTTGAGAATTGACACAATTGTGAAATATTAGCTACGACGATTGCCGAACACGGATATAGAGCTATAAACGACGAATAAATGATTTGCAGTTCAAAGTATTCACCGCGTTGTATGGTTAAATTAACAATCCTTACGGTTCGACCTGGATATTGATGCTCCGTGAATTGTTAAACATCGGCCACTGCAGGATAAGATCAGTTGAAAGTCGATTAGTCGGTGACCAACCGGACAGGGGATGAGTGGAATAAATTGCAAATTGCCGACTGGTATGTCGGGATGGGATTGTACGAGAAGCTTGGGAGGAAAGTGGGGAGTATTACTTTGAATACAAAATTCGTTGGGCGGGAAACCCGTGACAAACATATTTTACTTCTTCGCCTGAGCATTTCATGTCAGTATAGCTGAACCCACCCCCTTTTCCTTTACCGATCAGTTGCGAACCTCGATCCCGACGCATCATCTGGCTCTTCGTAAGATTCTGTTATTCCAGCGTCAAAGCTTGGAAAGAAATAATTGGACCTCACCCTCCGCAGCAGGCGAATGGAGAACTGTTATTGCGAGCAGCACTGGTCTGCCGGCTGCTGTTCGTCAGGTCGTGCAATGGCACATGCGTGGTTCACTGCATGAACGATATTTTGTATGTGGTCAAGGTATCCATGCGTCTTCATGATAAAAACATGTTGACGTCTATTTTATAAATGACGCCGTACGAGGTGAGGTTTTGTCAGTGATGTTGCGGGTTCTTGTACTGAAATACCCTGTGTCCATGAATGAGGACTATAGTGGACTGTGACCTTTACGACGGGATGACAACTGATCCTCATTACCAAGCCGCTTACTACCTGATGATCCGGAAGGAAATCACTTAATCCCCCGTGCCTCGCTCTTTTGACCTCCATGTTGAACAAAAAACTCGGTCAACGTGGCCATGTAATTTTCCGCGAGATTCACTAGCCGATATCATACCACAGGGGTTTGATCTTGATCTGAAGCAATTACAATAGTTCACGCTCACGGCCGGGAGGGGAGGAGATGCAAGAAAGTCATAAAAGGTCCACCAGTGGTCGGGTCAGTTCACGACTTCACGTACAATATAGACTGCAGTACAGTCATCTATTATTTCACCGTGAGAATGAGTGTTTGTGAAGGAACGTGGTGAGCGTTTTATATCAACAGTTATAGGCAAAATCCAACTTAAAGGAGCATGTCGGACTTGCAAGACCAAAAAGAGCATACCAGTCTTAATTTAAAAACATGTCATCATGTCGGCATTTGAATTGCAACTGTTTACCCTTACAAGTTCTGGAACGGGATATTACGGCCAGTACGTTCGGTGGTGTATTACTCATATATATTTAATGTTAATACATAAAAGGCAAGCAATAGTATCAACGGCATTGCCCGATGGAGTAAAATGGGGAATTCTACGCAAAAGTATACATGGCGGAATTCTCGCAAAAATTACTTGTCGTCATTCAAAAAAGGGATCATAGAGGTTACGGTCACCACTCCACAGAAAGAACACAGATAGCAAATAAGCGGAATGTCCCAACCTTATCCAGCCGACTTGGGAACTAAAGCCCGATATGCCAGCCAATAAAGCGAGGACTGCTGGTTCAATAGCCATACACACTGGCCTTGCTGTGAAACCCACAAAAACATTAGTTTCCCCAGAAGCTCTCAAACCACGTGGCCCCAATAACTATGGATACCGCCAATGTCACTTGCAACCTAAATCCCCTGTGGCCCGGACCCACTGCCATGACACCACGTTGCGTCAACACATGGGCCCTGCCATGTGCATGCCAGCCATGTGAAATTGTCAATCCCAGCCCATTGGGAATATGACCAAGGCGGGCTCGTAAGAAAAAAGCGTCTCGGCCTGTAATTAAAATGCATTTAACTATAAAGTCCCCTGGGATTACCGAGGCAGGTCTCAATATTAGCCTCCTGCGATGAAAAGCGGGCGGGCAGTCAATAAAGGCGAACAAGCACTAGATTCTCCAATACTGACCAATCAGGGGGATATGGAACCCTCGATGTCTTAAACCTGAACAACCACGTTAATCTCGGCCAAAATGGCCAGGATCCAGTCTGACGGCCGTAATTTAACCCTAAGCGAGGGTAGGGTTGGTGAGGACACGTGAGGCAACGAATTGTGAGAAAACCGATGTGACCAGAAAGTGGACGCCGTCGTAGTCTGGAGTTCAGGAGCTATACCATTGAAGCCGGCCCAGACAACACCCATCTGGGCCCTCGTCAAAACGCCCAAACCCAACCGAATACTCCCCTAGAAAAAGTACTAGATACGCATAAAACCCGAGGAACCGCGTCTAACAGCAGATTTATCGAGAAAATACTGCAATGAACTCTCTTCATGAAGAACTCTACAACCAAACATAAACCAGCCCCGCACCACTTGGCTCAATCCCCCACTCTAAACACGAAAACATTTTTTTATACCGTTCAGTAGACGTCTTACAGCTGTTGTTTACATGTTGCAGTCAGCATTTGTTTAAAGGCCCTCAATTTGCATGTATTCGCCAATAGAAGGAAAGATAAAAATGAGGGCGCCCCTCTCTTGGTCCCGATCTCAACCCCTTTCGGTACGCCACTGGTGCCTTACTGGAATTCTTTATCACCCATTACTTAATCCGTCCTATTTTTTTCGATCCATTCATATTTGTATACATGCTCGTGTCTAATTATGTTGTGTGGTATGTGTGCATGTTAACGTCTGCTTGTGGACACTTAACCGTGGAGAACGTTTAGATCCACGAAATTTCATATTTGGTAGAAGTGTCCACTGAGAGGAAAAGACCCTTGTTTTCGGGGTGGGTGGGGGGGGGGGGGATGTTCACTGTAGGCAAAGAGGTCGAACACTCAAAGACTTGTGAACGACCGAGCTTGACGAGAGATCTTCACTAGATTCCCCATATTGTTTCAAAGGCATCCCAGTCACTAAGAAGACAAACTGATAACTTGTTGAGGCTTCATATCTAGCATTACTCGGAGCCTGATAAGTCGTTGATTTGGCCATGGGTCAAACGTAATCTGATACTGAAAACGAATTACAATCTCCTCATTTACATAGCACTCGGGAGTTCATTTGATCTAATTTCATGCTTGCTCCGTTCAGGATGTTTCTGAGTTATACATGACATTTACCAGAACTTGGTAAATATATCCATGATAGTATTACTTTCTGTTGGTTTGCATTGGCTGCGTTAAGTCTCACATGACCCCCGTATTGCTATGTAAATGAGGAGATTGTAATCCCATAATTAAACGCGGCTAAATGAAATTTCGGGCTGACGTTTAATTGGAATTATATGGACTTGTTCTACAGTACGAGAGTTATTGCCCTCCTCTTTTCCCCTCCTTGTGGTCCCAAATGATGCTTGAAGTATGACAGGTACGTTCACACTTCGCTGAGAGAGAAGTCAATTGGGCTCATACT
>JAODTK010001921.1:0-175136 GCA_026419785.1 Sclerodactyla briareus | reverse complement strand
CCACACATAGACCCCTAAAAAGATATTTTTTTCACATTTGTTAATGATGGTGGTCGTCCGATTCAACGAAACTGCATTCATTCAATCGTCTGCTTGAACCACACCAGTCCTTATGGTAATGAATGTTGCGAAAAGGACTCATCATTTGCCGTGCCTGCAGTCGCGACTTAGTGTTACGGTCGCTGGGACTTCCCCATGAATGGAACACATGGACTCGCTGGTTATGACTGTGGACTTTACCTTCACTCTTCAAGATAGACTACTACCAGGTTAGTTTTCAGTATTTCATTTCAATTGCCCTCAGATGACTTTTGACCTTGGTACAAAGCAAACAAGTATCTCATCATGCGCGAGGAAATATTGAGGTGATCGTTTTGTGTCAAGTTGGGTTGAGTTGGCAACACACACTTTGCAGGGTTGATATAGCTGAGTAAGGGGAACATGCAGGAAAAAAGGCAAGGAATCACTACGCAGAGGTGCATTTTTTTTATATAAAATCCAAATAATTGCCCCAATTAGTCTTCCACCGCCTTGCCCATTGAGCTCTCGGAGAGAGGTCGTTTAAATTACTCTATCCCTGCAGAGCAAGCAACATCGCAGCTAGGGAGGGAGAGAGATGTTTATTTATCTGTCACCCCTTGGAATGAATAGAGGCATGGGGGGGGGGAGACTCCAGGAAGATTGTGGAAGATCTGTCATCACCATATCATATGTAGGTGCGGGCTGAAACTACATCCATGTGGAATGGGCTGGTCATTAGTGGAAGGAAAACGGAGTGAAAATGCTTGATGAAACTAAGCATTTTGACATATCGTGTTCACAGTGTTATCATACTTTTTTAATGAATAAGCTCTAATGACAAAGTAGTTGAGTAGTAGTTTCTCATCTCTTCATTGGAGGCAAAATCCTACAAGAATGGGGAATTCTACAGGAATTGTCCAGACATGACTAAAAGAGAACTGCTTGCACATGAAATACAATTTGAAGAAGCATACTTTATTCTTCCAGCAATTATTGTCAAGAACCAAAATTCAATCACCAATTTACAAGAGAGTGTATTTTCACATAATTTCACATATAAGCTGAGGCAGCACAAGTAGGCTACTATAGGCAGCCTGGTTATACATACTTTATTTGAAGGAAACAAAGCTTGAACTTTTGAGGTTAATTAAAAACATAATACATAAAGGTGGATTATATGCCCTCTGTTACATTGAACACAGCAATTTGCTATTTAGGTAAACCTATACATATGAGGACAAGACCCACAAGGAGGAAACATATAAATCTGGGGAAGTTTGGTTGACATCCACAGGGGAAAGACAAATATAGACGACATACGAATCACAATAGCTGCAGTCAGCTTGCAATTAGTTTTCAGCTAGAAACATATATGCAACTCCAGAGATTGCCCATCAGCCTAAGTAATCAAGAAAGTTTCGTTCTGCACGTACTCCAACTGGAGATTGTCGTGTTAGTTAATTATTACGTCCCCGCAACACTGTGAGCGTTCAGGGATATTATGGTTTTGGGGGTGTAGCCACCGTCTCCGCCGCCGCCTCCGGAACTTCAGGCGTTAGCGCATGAACTCGTGGACCGCTTTTCCAAGCGATCTGAAACTTGGTAACATGTCCGTCCTAGCAAAATCTCGGATTAGTTCGAAAGTGGGCGTCACTCAAAATTGTTTTTTGCCTTTTTTTTTGGGCCCTCTATTGGCAGGTTTTGAACGAAAAAACAGAGTTGGTCCGAATCACATGAAACTTGGTTGGTAGGGACAAAACTGGTCCCGAAAAAGACGACGGTAATTTCAAGGTACGGAGGGCAAATTTGCCATTTTGGCGAAAATACAGATTTATTCTGATTTACAGAACTTGGTGAGTGGGGACAAAAGTGGGTCCGAGAACCATGACAGTAATTCAGCACCAGAGGTCAAATTTGCGTTTTTATTCGAGATTTTCTGACTTCGTCAGATTCGAACGAAACTTGGAGAATGTGAATTACAGTTGGTCTTGAACAACAGGTAGGGCATTTCAAAGTCACCAGAGGTCAAATGGACACAAACTTCAATGTGCTTTCTTCAAAAGAGGTCAACAAAGGCCATTTCTGCAGGGATATACACGTCGGCGGTTTACCCGCCTGCACATGTCTAGTTAGATGCTGGTATGTCTGGCATTGTACTTCTTGTCTTATACCTACAGTAGACTGCTTGTCAGGTGTCTGTCTGGTGGTTGCCAGGTGTCTGTCTGATACCAGACAGCCAGTCGCTTGCCTTCCTGTCTCGTACCAGACTGCTTGTCAGGTGTCTGTCTGGTGGTTGTCAGGTGACTGGCAGATACCAGACAGCCAGTCGCTTGCCTTCCTGTCTTGTACCAGACTGCCTGTCAGGTTTCTGTCCGGTGGTTGTCAAGGTGTCTGTCAGGTACAGGACTACCAGTTAAGTGCTTGTCTAGTGCTTGTCAGGCACCACATAACCTGTCAGATGCTGCAGGCACCTGTTAAGACCAGTCAATTCCATTCAAAACCATACACAGTTGGGAAGCTAGTACCTGTCTTATCTGTAACAGGGGAGTAACTGAATGTTATCTGGGCGACATACCTGTACCAATAGGATGCAGCACAGCTAGACAATACCAGTTAACATGGTGCAGCATAGCCATAAGCACCATCAGTTCAAGGAAGGGAGCATGGGTACCTAGGCACACCTCACAATAAGGTGCACTGATACCTCAAGACATCAGATCAGCTGGGGATTATCCTCAATTGTACTGGTCACTGGTTGTCAAACCCTTCAGTAAGTTGTACACCTGAACATAGAGCTCCTGGAATATCAAGCAGATGATAACAGATGTTTGGAAGCGTCTACTGCCAGATGTTAAGCATCTTGTTTGAAGCTGTCAGCCTGGGAGTCGATTGAGCTGAAAAGGTATAAACGGTCTGATGGCCTGATTGTGTTTGCAGGTGACCAAGCCTCCAATACAATGTGTTGCTGCGGGGTCCTACCTTGCAGGATGAGTTTGCTAGACATGAAATATAGATGTCCAAAAAGCATAAGGAGCTGCAGCTGTAACAGGAAGAAAAAGTTCCATACATCTCCAATCACATGTTTTCCTCATTGTTTCCCAAGATCACATGACCATTTTGGGCAAGAGCCTACAAACTGCAATTACATCAGGATCCAGGGATCTGAACAATGTGGTGGGAGGCATGGAACGCTAGAGAGTATCATCTTCCTTCCTCACCCATTGACCGCCTCTTCCGTACCCGGTGGTTCCTTGTCAACTCTGAACACACCCATCTGGTTTACCTTCAACTGGATAACCAACCACCATGAGAATAGTTCTTGCTCCCAGTGGACTGGTGGCTCATCATCTCTTTGTAGCTCCTGTAGTAGGAAAACTTTGCAAACCTCTTCCATAAATGCACTATCCTCAAAAAGTACCTCTCTCATTCTGTTTTTGTTTTGCCCATGTTTCATGATGAACATGTCACTCTCACCCAAAACAGGCTCTTCTTCCAATCTTCCCAATTAGTTCTCTGATTTATGGCTGGATGATCTCCACCCATCATCAAGGTTGGACCGAATATCCACTCTGCCAGGCTGAGCAATACCTCCATCTTGACATTAGTAAGTTGTTTTTGCCATGGGTTTTGTTGGAGACCTGTGTAAGACATAATTCCATGCACTAAAAGCCCTGCCTTAAACAGCTAGTTGCATCACAGGAAAGCCAGAATCCAAGCCAATTGTGGTTGTTAAGAAGTATACAAGGGGGTACCCTATGGTGGGGTACCGATGAGTGCTTGGGGAATCCATCAATGCAGGTTCACTGGACAAGGTGTCCTTAGTGTGTGCATGTAATTTTTACACAGGCCCAAAAGGTTACAGGCGAACGCCAAAAAGTGTCCTCGCCTGGTTTTGCCCCGATTCCCAGTGGTTCTATTACTACTAACCACAACAACCAACTAGTTTCATGCAGATCATCGTCATGGCAAACGCAATCAATATTTTCACATATACACATAAAATCCTAAAATACTGACCATAAGTTTTGACTCTTAATACAAAAGCCCTGATTGTGTTTTTCTTCTTCATATGGCCCCCCCCCCCCCCACTCGTCTCTCCATAAATAACCAATTTGAACAAAGTTTTATTGCCAATCACTCACCATTCTTGACCCAAAATCCAACTGAAATTTTCTAGCGCATCCTGACTCCTTTGCCCTTTTAAAATCAAAATTTCCTTCTTCTTCTTTCCTTTATTTCCCAGCAGCCCAGACATGTCCATCCATCCCCCCCTGCCCCCTCCCCCCCCCCCCCCCCGGCCAGCAGCAACGAGGGTTGCTTGTCACCAGCCTTATGGCAGCAGTAAATGTCACAGGAGCTATGGTTTACCTCGTTCCTCATGTTTATTCCTAACAGAAGCTATCAATATGGGGATTCAATGAATCATGAACGTCGAACACATCAGATCAGAAATGTTACAGACCGGTGAGGTGGGCTACTGATGTTGTCGAAATCTTAACCAATTTGGAAATTGGAAATAAATATGCAAATTAGGCACATACAATGAGCTTATAACAGCCGTAAAATTTTCACAGAGCTATGGTTTACTCGTTCCTTTTCGTCATAATCGTCCTCACGGTTTTTGAGGAATCCTGCAACAAGAAAGTGTGGACACAACACACAACCCACACACACACACCAAGTGACCACAAGGTCTCTTACGGAATTTCATTCAGTCGAGACAAAAATGAGCGTTTCCCCTCCCAAATTAACACATAATTCTCGTAATTGTTAATTTTTTAGGAGGAAACCACATATTCGGGTTACTTTGGTCATTTATTTCAACTGTTCACTATTTCCAAATATTCGCTGATTCCCATTGCTGAATTTTGTAACGAGCTTGGAAGACACAATTAGAATATCTTCCAGCAACTGAGCAGAAACTACACATTGGATTCAGAGAGGAAAACTTGGTTCTTGGCCATATTAAATTTTGAGAATCCCCTCTTGTTTCCAATATGCTTGTGAAAATTGCCCAGATATTTTATACTTGACACAAGAATGAAAAGACAAACATAGTTTTTCCAGCAATTATGCTGGAAATACTTCAAATATGATTTTTAGGGAGAACCACCAACTTTCAGCCCTAATTTGATTGTTCCTACTATTTGCAAAATGTTTGGAGATGACTTGACCAGGAATTGAACTGAGGGATCCACATATTGAGAGTTGTTAGCTTGGCCCCCCCCCCCCCCCTCCGATTAAGGTTCAGAATGACTAGTTGACATTGAATAAAACAAGAGTACCTGACTTCCATTAGTACCCCAAATTTATTAGCATGCTCTACCAACCAGACAGGCAGCCAATTTGGCTTATGTTCGCCTACCCCAGGACATGGGATTGCCAATCCCCCCCCCTAAAGGACACAAGACACAAACGTATCGTGTACAACATACTTGTCCTATTGAATTGTGGGGCAATTTTTTCACGGTATACTCACCGCATAACATAATGTGCGCCAACTAATGGTACTCTACAACCTCCCAAGTGCAGTTATTTCTCTGCTCCGGTAGTTCTCACATCATGTTAATGTATTTCTCAGCTGGGATCTTGTCCACCCATGTGCAGTGCCTATGTAATCAAAATAAGCACATACATTATGGACACATTGGCAGTGCACCATAGGCCACAGTTGGTTTTTATTATGAGCAATCACTTTGGAATCTTGAGAGCACTTTTAGAATGGTGATGATAAAATAAGATATTGGATAAATGGATATTCAGGTAAGACATGCAATCATTACATCTTGATCAATGCAGGGGGAAGAATGAGGGGGGGACTATAAAAGTTGACCAAGGAAAGCCGAAAGGCAAAAGTGAGGCCTCGAATGATCCTGTGCATTCTGACTTGTTGTGTTCAACACAAGGTTTCCATACTCTGGACTCGCTGACCTAAGATGAACTTGGAAATGACCTCAAAATTCACAAGTTTACGAGCAAAACTTTTTGGTCTGATTATGTAAGCCAAAAATAACCCATATATCGTTCATCAAGAAAGTTATGTAACATATAGCCATGAATGCAAATTGCGATCGCTGCAAACAGTGCCAAAACTATAAAGGAGACCCTACAACCCATATAACTCCAACTGATTCCCCACATCTAAAACTTCCCAATGTTTACAGGCTTCAAGCCCGAGAATGATGTTCCAGACAGCAGTTATCACTTTTGAGTAAATGTCATTGCATTTCGAGACACAACCAAGATTCCAGTCGGCTTCGCAGACAGGCGAACAGGGTGTAGTATCTGAGGATGCCACCTTTGCTGACAGCCAGTCCAACCAACAAGTGCAGTCGGTCAGTCACAGGCACTATTGGCAAACTTGTAAGATATCAAGTTTGAAAATGAGGGATCTGATGACAATAACAGGACAAGACAGTAGTACCATTGCATTTTGATTGTCAATGTCAGAATTCTGCAGTATTCTTCTCATGAAATGTCGTAGTTTCATGTTTTGCCATGGGTTTGTTTGGAGGGGGGGGTCTTTAACTGGGTTCCGAGCTGTGTCCCCAATCGAAAAAGCCGAGTACAATTTTCAAATTTTTTAAGAGAAGCGACCTGGTCTGGCTGGGGAGGTTGCTTGGGTATGCCTTCCGGAGTAAACCAACCGAGTCCAAGACCAAGTTTCCAAAACCTGTATGGGACCGGTCTCGAGAACCAGTTTGGACTTGACTTCATCCAACACTGGTGAGAACATCTCTAATTAATGGATTCAGGGCTTCAATAGAAACATTCCACTCGGCCTGTCAGTACGTATTTATGGAGCTTGTTCATCCCTCAGCACCATGCAATGCGTCACTTTATAGGGTCCCTAGGGGACTTCCGGGGCAGGCACATACAGCGCCGCACTCTTCAAAGTCACCTCACAAGGTACCCACTTTACACATGGCCAGGTGGCATGGAAATTTCAGGAGACATGCCTTTGTCCCACAAAAACTACAGAAAAGTCTTGGGCTTCCACAGGCTTAGAACTCGCAATCATTACAGTTTCCACAGTCTAGGATCTACCGACGGAGCTATCCCACCTCCAATTCTGGAGACAGACTTTCAATTTCATTTTACAATAATCAGTGAGCCCTTTATCTGCCATATTTGCGGGGGAGGGGGGGTGGGCTCATGTGGAAGTCACATCCCCAGATTCATGCCCCTTCTTATACGCCCTTATGACTTGCTGGCAGTCATTAATTGAAACACAGGTGACAATCCAAGTAATCAAAAAACAAAGTCAGCATAATTGGTTCAAGTAGGTTGATATTCTCAAAAATTTACTTTGTAAGGGCCTATAATATTTGTTGTAACTGATTTCCAACTATTCTCTGTAAGATGTTTAGAAGACCATGTATAAAAATTATATAGTCCTTGTCCGTCAATGATGATTGATGAACCTCAGGCTTCAGCTGTGAAAGGTGGGTCAAGGAGGGGGGGATCCATAAACATCTTGACCAAGTTTTGTCAAGAAGAAGGGGGTACGTAGGGGCAAGAAATGCAAATATGCTGAAGGGACAGGATGGACAGTTACACTGTCTCGAACATGACTTTCAGCTGATTTAGCATGTTTCAATACAGTTAGAAGTTCGCGTTGAAAGGATTTATGTAATTTTATTTAAAAACTCTTCAGTATTTCGGTATTCCAGAGGATAACCTGGTCAATGCAGGTCAACTTCTAGCAGGGCCACCGGATCTTTCTCCCATTACTGTTTATGTGAACCACTCCACATTGCTCAGACTCAGTGGGGGCCCCAGGCTCACAGAAGCACAGATGCTTTAAGGGCAAGGCATGGCAAACAGAAAGAAAGCCAAGAGGCTAAGTGATTCCTTACTGCCTTAATAAACCTTTCAACTTAAAGTTGTGATACCTTTGACCGGACTCCCAAGAAATTGTCGGATACACATTGATCTGCGGAATTACTTATAGATACTTCCAAGCAAGGAATAGCATAGCATCAGACTTCACCTCTCTGAGACCAGATGACCTCTTACCTGACCCAAAAACAATGGAAGACATTTACTTTTAAGATGAACCCACATACCAAGCATGAGTTATTGTGTTACCAAGCCGAAATTGGTACAGTGTATGAACAATCAAAATTTCCAATTTCCTAATCCCTCCCCAAAACGGACCTCCAGTCGACACAACCCACAATGGGGTTAGTGTACTCCCCATAAGGAACGCTTGGTATACCAAAATTTCAACCTGATCAGACCAGGCGTTCGGAACTATTGTGTTAAAAAGATTTTCAGACCTTGACCGTTATAACCTCAGATGACCTTGACCTGACCCCAAAACAATAGGAACTCATGAATCATTAGGGGAACCCACATACCAAGTATGAGCTCATCAATGATCGGTTGGGGTCGGGTTGGTAGGGTGGTTATGCTCTGCACAAGCTAATATTGCCCCAAAAAATCAATTTTTCACTATTTCCATTTTCCCCCAAAATGACCACTGGTCTGCACCAAAAACAATAGGGTGCTTGCACTCCCCATAAAGAACAGCTACACATAAAATTGTAGCTTGATTGGACCGAGCATTCTGGAATTATCCCTTTATCCTCTTCACAATTTGAGATTGAGTTATTGAGTTAACAAGCTAAATTTCCGTTCCATGTTTTCCCCAAAAGATCCCAGTCTACTCCGAAAACCGCAGGGTTCCTGTACTCCCCATTCTCCACAAATCAAGGTCGAGCTTGATCCATTTCAGATAGGGTTGAGCTGAACATGCCACAAATTGGAACCCAAACTGCTCAATCAATCAGCGTTCTGAGGAACTCATCGTTGATTACAAGGTTTTCTGGTTCTTTATCTCTATTGACCCCGGCCACCTTTGACCTGACCCTAATACTATATGTTTCAATGTACTCATTATTGTATTCCTACATATCAATTAGAGCTAGATCCATCCAGGTGGGGTCCGGTTTTTTGTGATAACTGGCCAAAATTATACTACTATCTTGGAGTACAAGATGAAGAAACAACAATAGAATCTAGCTTCTTAAATCAAGCTTTCTCAATGATGACCGAAGGCTCACTGGAGTGTATTCTGTGATATTATTAACATCGTTATAGCATGTGGGGCTGTTACTGGTAACCCATCAGAGTCCAGGAATCGTGTTATTTGGGTTGGGGGTTAAAATTGAATATCAACATTCCTGCATATGCCAACACAAGTTTTGGCATATTAATTCATCCAAATATCAGGACTGCCGTAGTTTTGTAGCATTCTGAGCTACATTTCATAGGCACTTCATGTGAAATAATCATAATTACCAGACTTGAAAAAGCAAAACGGATTTGTAGCTTGCAACAGCTTCGCAGCCCTCATAGATGTTCATCTTGCCTTCGAGCTTGACACGGTCCAACTCATTAGCACTGTAACTAACACCCCAGCGCCACAGCCACTGTCTGAAAAAAAGCATAAAAGAGAGAATGCTATTTTACTTACTTCGCAACATAAATCCTACAAAAGGTCAGGTTCATGAGTGTCAGCATTCGCTTGAAATGTTTGGGGATGGATCATCCCCATGCCGAAGAATAGCAGAGACATGTCTGATTTGGGATCTGTAAACTCGATTTTGTGAGCCATCCAGCTCGCAGCGTACTACAACCATTATCGACAGCGAACCATGAACTGAAATTAGAAGATGACCAGTCCGACATGAGTCGCTACATATGACACACCAATGTGAGCGTCCAACCCCAACCAATTAACTGGAAAAAACGTCACCATTACTGAATCCGTTACATATAGCACTACCTGTTAACACAAGCACTGTTTACAGAATAGGAAGATGACAGTCACCAGACTCATGACACTACCATGGTTCAGGAAGCCAAGTGAGGCTCATCAGGGAACCCTGCTGTATTGAGCATGGATGGAGCATGACGATAACCTCCTTCTCTTCTCGACAATTGCTCAGATGAGATCAAGGCAGGGAGTTACCATTCCATGTGCGCCCTGGACCACCATTTTTAGGTCCCCTCTTACGGGGATCAGTGACTCCAGGATCCGACCACTTTCGTGGAAATGGGAGGATAGAAAATTCATGTCAACGTGACTGCTCACAGCCCACCGACAGGACGTAGTGCACAAACTAAAGTGGTCTGTGAATCTGTGAACAACAAATACTCACAACAAAATTGCATCTTTCCGAGTATCTTATCGGCCCAAATTCATCTTTTCAGCTGTGTATGTTCATTCAACTAGGTTTTCTCCACAGTTTTTGAATTGGTATCCATTACGATTGGGTGGATTTTGAAGAGTTTCGTTCTCCATCGATCCGCTGTCCTAGTAAAAGTCACATTTTTTCTTTTGCCTAACATAGCACTACATAGTGGGGAGCTCGTTGAATGCCCTTGTAGCCTAACACTGGCTTTGTACAGGGCCTCGCTTCAACCTTAGTGTTAGGGGTGTGGACATCACCCTTCTTTAGTGTTTGGGTGGGCTAAGGTTCGGGCTCTGGTTCTTAGTAGATCATCGTGAAGATTACAGTTTCCCTTCACTCCTCCCCCTAGTCTCGCTTTCTTGTGACAAAGGGATAGCCAATACTCAAAGAACTTGACACTTTGACTGGCAAAATGAGAAGGCGATTGTGGGGATGCCGAGTCGTTACTCTTTGAAATAAGCCAGGTGCTGGTTATATGGCATAATTGGGGTGCGTGGTCAATAAGGGGTAAGCTGAGTTGGTGACATAGATTGCGAGACTTATTGCAAATATCCCGATACAAACCCTAAGTAAACCCATGCACAGATTCACAGATTACATTGGAACCAGGAAGTGAAGAGCCAAGAACCACTCCCATTGCAACTGGAAACCTCCACGTGACTGCTGGAATTGAAAACCCTGGTATGCTTGCTTGCAAATCGTCACTGATACCACTTCTGCCATTCTTCACCCAGATGATACCCAATTTGGAGTCATCCTAACTCATATGCCTCTACCATTGCGAGCAGCAACCTTAAACCAGTGATTAGAAGACACCAGCCCACTATTGATCATCAGACTCTATGACTTTACCATTGAACCGCAAACTTAAATGCAGTGATTAGAAGGGAGACAACCAGCCACGATTGAGTCATCATACTCATATGACTCTACCTTGATAGCACAAACCTTAAACCAGATGATAGAAGACAACCAGCCCCCTATTGAGTCATCAGACTCATATGACTCCTATACGCATGAGAGGCACAAACCTTAAACCATTGATAAGAAGACACCACCCACAGTGAGTCCCATCAGACTCATATGACTACCATGGAAGCGCGTACCTCAGACCAGATAATTTAGCAAGATAGCTCAGTTTATTACCTGGCTCATATGCCCTACCTACTAACAGCGGCAAAACAATTGGTTTCCCAACGTTCCCAACATGTGATTTCAGGGAAAATATTATGTGCATGGCTCTTTGATACTATTAATCACTGGAGTTCCGCACTGCATCAGTGCATGCACTGCGGGTTGCTTGCATTGGCTAGTGTTAATTAATGGTATTTATGTTTCACTATCATGTCATGATATTGCAGCGTAGGTGTACAATCTGAAATCACAGACTTGTTGAATGACTGCACGGGTGGACTTATACACTGGTGTAATAAACATCAAGATGCTGAATTATGCTTGATCATACAGACAAGGCAAGTCAAGTCAGTCAAGGTACGAGACTGTTTAATGATGGGTCTAGAAGTTTGACATGACATTTGTTCCCTCAAAATGCTGTTCGAGGCTCAGTTGGCAGAGTCACACCCAAAACCATGAACACATGCTTATTCTGAAATCCTTGTTATTGAAAGAGTTTTTAACAGGAAGCCAAAGGCTTCAGTGATTCCTCAAGGTCCATTTCGCAATACCTATGACCGTATAATAACAAATTGGGATGAACTTCAGCTCAATAGATCCTAGGTTCTGCACTTTCATGTTCCATAATTTCACACCCCCAAACTCCAGACTTTTGACCCTGCTGACCACAGATGACCTTTGACCTGCCACAAAAACAATAGGGTTGATGTTCTCATCATGGGGAACCCAATACCAAGTAGAGCTTGATCCATCAGGTGGGGTTCATATGTGTTCACAAGCTAAAATTGGCCAAAGTTCAGTTTTCTGAATTTTCCACCAAAATCAAACCCCGTCTCCACACCAAAAACGATGGGGTCTCTTTACTTGCCATGAGAACGCGGTACCCCAAATGAAGCTTGGTTGGACCCGTGTTCTGGAACTTGATTGTGTCCGTGAGGTTCTCAAACTTTGACCTCTGCTGACCTCAGATGACCTTTGACCTGACCCCCAGAACAATGGGGATAATGTACTCATCACAGGAAACCACATACCCACGTGTGAGCTCAATGCATCCAGGTGCGGTCAGTTTATCCGTTTCCACAAGCTGGGCATCACACACACACACGGCACACACCACTGTACATACTGCATATATTCCTGGACTGTCGTCAAGGAAAACAAGCATTGCCACAAAGAGTCTCGCCTGTTGCGCGATCGGTGGTTCTATTATTCACCTACACTACACACTATACCCAACCCACTAGTTCATGCAGACCTCGTCCAATGTCAACGAACATCACATATTTTTACATATACAATACTAATTCCTAAAATAACTGACCACTAAGATTTGACTCTGATTACAAAAGTCCCTAATTGCTTTTTTCTACTTCATGCCCCCCCCCACTCTTCTCCTCCATAAATACCCAATTTGAATAATTTGATCACTCAGTCTACGGCACTTCTTTTGATCCAAAATCGAAATGTTATAAATCCCCTTACGCCCAGGCTTCTTTGGCATTTAAAATCTAATTTTCCTTCATTATTCATTGCCCTTTTATTTTCCAAGCAGGCAGGACATGCCCCCCCCCCCCCCCCGAACAAAAAGAAATGTCAGGCGCAAAACACCCCCCCCTACACACCAACACCCGCTAATCCTGTACATACACACACACACACTACCTGTGTAGGCGCCAACGTGGACTCCAACACGGTACATTGATCTTTCACCTATGGAAATGGGGACTCAGTGCAAACCTACATAGGGTAAACCCTACCACACAAGTATCATTTTTTAAGCAGTTTTAAGGGAAACACAGGGACCGGGGAATATCCCCCATTCCGTTTTTTGGGCGTTTTGCCTATGGAAACGGGGACAAACAACGGGGATATCCCCCGGTCGCGGCGTATCCGCCAGTTACGTGAAAAGGATCACGTGTGTGTCCCCGTTCTACTGGCTCCCAACGCACACAGACACACACACAAACCACACACGCCATAGTGACCACTAGTCTCTTCCTGAATTTCATTCAGGCGAACAAAAACTAGAGATAGTCAACTGTGAAGTGGCATACCATGCCTTGCATGCAGGTGAGGAAATCAGCTGGTTATATTTAGCTCATACCAGCTATGATGGTATCAGTGACTTACGGAAGAGATCAGTAGATACCTGTATACACAGCACGTGAACTGTAAAGCTATGACATAGGTGCAGCTGTATAACCTTCATGTATAACTTCATTCAATTTTGCCTCTTTTTCTTCAGTGGGGCATTGGGAATTTGCCCTTTTTCCACTACATGTGATGTGAAACAGCCATTCTGGATTTTTCTTCATATGACCTAGCCCAGGGGTTTCAATCTATTTTTTGGACATGTAGAGTTAGGAATCTGTGATCAAGGGTGCCAAGCAGCTATGTACATAGGAGAAGAGTAGAGTAGGTAGGGGACGTAATTTGGCTCAGGGGTGGGTTACCCCCGCCCCATCTTACAACTAGAGCATCAATAGTGCTATCGCTCAAACTGCACAAATGTACCAAAACGATGTACAATTATGTGATAAATGGTCAAGATCATGAGGCAAAGGGGGCCAGTTTCAAACAATGGCCTATTGTGTGCCTTCATGACTTTTGACCATGATCTTCATATGGCCCAAAGATGTCTTAGCGGTCGATATATATTCCACATATGGGCTGCAGGGCCCACAGTGACACTGCATGGGCCATGGGTCCAAAATCCCTGGGCACCCTGAAGGTACAGCTATTAGACCATCACTATAACTGAACATCAGCACTGTGCAACAGAATTTGTAGGGTATACAAGATTTTACAGTAGCCTATTTCATATCTTGAGCCCCTTGGGCTCAAAATTCCCAAACACCCCCCAATGGCTCTCTACCAAAGTACCATTACATGAACCTTGAAATCATTAAATTGAATCTCATGGGAAGAGATGCATTTCAGTTCCATTGTGTGAAATTTCATAAAATGGACCCACGGCCAAGTGGGACCTTAGACCAAAAACTTCTGAACATCCCGAGGTAAGGCTGGTCAGACCATATTATGACGGAATGTCAGCACTGTGCACTGAAATTCATAGGAGGAGAAAGCATTTTGCGTAATTCCACCTGACGGGTCCCAGGGCCCACAAGGGCCGTGGACCTAAATTCTGGGCACCCTAAAGTTACAGCTACCAGCCCATCAATATGACGAACATCAGCACTGTCAAACAAATTTGTAGGAGATACAAGATTTTTGATATCCATATAATGGACCCTTGGGCCCAAACTGGGCCTTGAGCCCAAATTCCGAACACCCCCTATGCCCTCCACCCAAGGACCATTACATGATAACTTTGAAGAACATAATTGATCTGTTGGAGGCGATGCATTTCAAGTACTATTGTGTGAAATTCATAAAAT
Source organism: Sclerodactyla briareus (assembly GCA_026419785.1). NCBI lineage: Eukaryota > Metazoa > Echinodermata > Holothuroidea > Dendrochirotida > Sclerodactylidae > Sclerodactyla > Sclerodactyla briareus. The sequence continues at coordinate 160,381 of JAODTK010001921.1, read as the reverse complement.
GGGCCCTCGGCCCAATGGGGACCTTAGACAAAATTCCTGAACACCCCGAAGGTATGGCTGTTAGACCATCATTATGATCCGAACACCAGCACTAGTGCACCAAATGTGTAGGAGAATACATTTTGAAATTTTACACATAATGGCCTATACTGCCGCCTGCATGACCTTTGACCTTCAAGTCAAACATGTCCATGAGCAATAACATGTGTCCAAGTTTTGATTGTGTCCAGAATTTTGCAGAGCAAAAGCAAATTTGTGAGAGAAACAAGATTTCCCGAGCAAAATAGCGAATGATTATGTTGGTACCAGACCTGCTGATTCAGTTATCTTGTATTCAGTTTGTCCATATGTGCCCCCATAGTCTCCCCCCCCCTAGTCATGTCCAGCATTAGTCTTGTTCACAACGCTTGATTGTTTTCTTATCGTTCCCCGTTCCCAATTCATTAGTCTCAATGGCTGCTTTTCCAATGCAGCTACACCCAAGAGGTATATATTCCATGATCTGTGTCAATCAAGAAAACTCATCCAACTCTAAGGAAAAGTCATCCAGGTCAAGAATGTGTGATTAAGGACAACTGGCAGGAGGGGATACAACAGAGGTGATATTGTGGAGAATGGAGAACTTTACTATAGGTCCAAACCCCATTTCAATAGGATGTTCCAATGTGGAGTTATTGGCCTTCAAAGTTCGGTCCACTATGCAGAGAATTTGGAGATCCCAATTGCGCAATAACGAATGATGTCACACTGGGGACAAACCAGGAAGTTATGTCATGGATTCATTGTTTCCTTGTGTTTGAATCAGTCAACATTGTTACCAGAAAGTTCTTTGTCTTGTTTCACCAAGTAAAACCATGACACCTACCAACCACACAGCAATCCTTCCTAGATAAATGCTTTTTAGATGTGGAAAAAAATGTGAAAAAAATGTAGTGAAGTTCAATAGAAATCGAAGATTGTTTGCAGGGTTGTACGACATCATCTATTATTGCATGATTGGAGTTTTTGATGTTGTGCAATACACCTGCACAAGCGTCAAAGGACTGTAACTCTGTAAGGGAAAATCATATGAACATCCAGTTTGGACTGACGCATTACAGTTTTTGCTCCAGCTAATATATCAGCTTGTGCATATTCATCGTGCAGTTGTCTTTAAACTTCACGATACAAGTATGGGGGGTTACCATTGCATGACTAAACAGGATCAAGGCATGGACAGATTTAATTCAAACTTGATCCCCCCCCGACCGCCTGCAATTGATCTGTGTGAGTACTAATTGGCTGTGGCATTCACCATCCATCCACTGTTAATGAGAGTGCATCATAGCAACCTTACACGTGAATACAGGCCGAGATCAATAATTGTCCAAGATTTCATGTGAAGTCACGTGGTTGTTTCAAACACTGTGCAATTCATAATAAGACGGAATTGGCATTTCAAATCATAAAGATATCAATCGGCTACTAGAACAGTATGAAAAGACCTGCATCTAACAATTCACCATGACATATACAGACAGGGACTGAGAGGTTTCACTAATAGCATTTGTGTAAGACGCAGCACTGAGGTTAAGAAACTTAAACAAAAATCGACTATGGCAGCAGCTACCCTGTGGCTGGAAAAAATGGCATAATTTATTGACCTGCCATGACAATGTTGGCAACATTTTTCAGACCCCCCCTCCCCTCCCCTCCTCTCCTATCAATCACATGAGTTATGCCCCTGTGAGAATGGAAAGAATGTATACTTCGAGGGGGTGAACAACTGCACACTATCATGATCGACCTTCATTACAAATGATCTCCTGTACACAATGCAGATATGGCCACACGATATTGGCTATGACATTGGAATCGATGAGGTTTACCCAAATGACCCAGGCTCCATTTTTGAGAGGAGATGATTTTTCGTGGTGTAATTCTGATATTATGTTAGAAATTTTCACTGCTTATGGGTGCCAAACGAGCCAAGGCTCCCAGCTAAATCACCCCTGCAACTGACCACTATCAGTGACTTCACTGGCGCCCTGGTCATTCCGGTGCATTCAAAATGGGAACATAAATGAACACAGGTGAACCTCTGATTTGCTAATTGGGAAAGCCTCCCCTTGAGAACATGGCTCCACTACCACACACTGCTGCGCCCCCCCCCTCCCCCCCTCCCTCCCTGATTACCTACCCCAATTGCTTCTGCACTACATACCTGCAGTGGACAGGATCGGTCCATCCATCATCAACAGGACGGATAGCCTCTGAAATGCTGCCAAAGCTGTCACATTCTCCTCTGGATCCGGCCAGGGTGTGACCTCGTACTGAACGACAGAAATAGATTCCTATAAGAAGAGAATGCTTATGTTATCATTGGCAGGTGACTTAGCAACATAGAGGAAATCTCAGTATAGAATTTCTCATCACAAACAACCTGAATTCCCCTCTGGCTCCATTAGGAACATCATGCATATTCTTACTTCACCCATGAATATTCATATCATCAAATGAATTGCCACAGTCCAGGCACACCTATTCTGAAAAAAAAAATCTAGACAGAAGCTACGTTTCATTTTTTGCTTTGCCAGGTAATTTTGCCCTTTCTACAGTTATTTTGGCATGTGAGGGGAAATCCAGTCATTTTCAGGACGATTTCACCCAAACGACAGGTTACTTCATTTCTTTCTTTTCCAAAGTCGAAAGCAACATTTAACGATCAGGGTCAGAGGGTCCAAACATACTAATGGGAGCAATAATGGGCAGCATGGACATTACAACAATGCGATCGCCATGAGTGTCTCGTCTGGTGTGGAAATCGATGGTCTTCATAAGTCACTCTACGCCATTGCAGGTTCCCAGCTTTCAACCGCAGTGCTTCTTCACTATTGGGTTAAGTTGAAGCCCACTCACCCACACCCCCATAATGCATTGTCCGAAAATATCAACTGGAACCACTAAACAAAAAAACAAAAACAGCTCTTACACAAGAATACAGACCTATGTGACAATAGGAGGGCTCCTGGTAATGATGGATTCCAGCACAACATTCCATTGTTGAATGAAACCAGAAAATGTGAATTACCTTCCATTTCCTGGTCAGCACTGTTTGATACTTTATGGTCCAGACGATGGCCCTTGAAAGTTAACAGTAAATTGCTCCATAATTGACCTTGAATGACCTTTCATGACGAAACAGTTTCCATAAATGTGTTCCCATCATCATAAGCAGCCAGCGTCCTAAATATCCAGCCCTATTCATACAGTCTTTGAAGTTGTTGCAGAAATGGCTATTATTTGGGGCTTCTATTTGGTTTTTTTTTTTTGCCCCACTAACCTTGAATCTCTACTTTTTGCATTTAACGGCTTCGCAAAATTTTGACTGCTTTGTGAAGACAGCCCTTCATAGTGTTAAGTTGACATTGGGTTGGACACCTACCATCCGTGCTAATGCGTGACACCATGCACTTCCTCGCTTGTAGCCAGTATGCTGTGCCTCCTCAAGACATTCCATAGTCATGCTCCCATACTGAACAGTGCCTCCTCTCGGCCAGTAGAAGGGTAGTGTCCTGTTTGTCGTATGGAGAGGTATGAAATACAGCAGAGATGGACGTGGTATTCAACTGGTATAATAACCCTTCAGCCTCACCTTGAGTAGAATTCTCTTAGTTTATGCATTCCCAGTTTTTGAAGTATATGTCTTGAGATGGAATCCCCTGAAATTCACAGACTGTTCTGTATGTCTCATTATTCCTATTATTTGCCTTCCACCTAACTAAATCATTTAATCTGATTTGTAATTGTTTGGACATAAGTTTCTGTATAATACACTAGCCACGAAACCGCCCATTGCATATTCTTCAGATTTACTGTGTAGTGTTTGCAATACCAGTGTCAATACACCATTCTTCAAATTACAATGGTCACGAAGAACAACATGAGGGACCCTCTGCGAAAGGTACAAAATCTAATTTTCACTGTTGAAGTGACATTGAGTCAGTTCCTTGCAATTTCAAGGACCATTTGCATCTTTTGAAAAGTTCACAGATTATTGCCACTGACCATTGGGCCTATCTGGTAGCCCTCCCATACAAGTTTGCTTCATTATATTTGATTGATTTGAATCCCTTCAGGTTCAGCAGACCCTGGCCTATTGATTAAGATAGTACCAGCCATAACTTCTCTTCTCGACTAGTTGCGTCAATTGAATATCATCGAAGGGGGCAGCAGTGTGACCATTCCCCAACCTGCTCCAGGGAACGGCCATTTTACGTCCCCATCCAATGGACGATCAGTGAACTCCGTGAACCTGGCGGAGCGGAATTCAGGTTCCACGTGACTGCTCCACTTACCGAATCAAGGGACCTCATTGGCAAAACTATCTTGTAACAAATCCCAGTAAACCTCAGTGAGTCCCCTCATCACAGGGGAACCATAAGAAGTGAGACTGAGGCCTTCGCCAATGGGGACTGCATTACACGCCACCTTGCAGATGCAGATTGTATTCAGGTCATTTCCTCACGAGTGCCTCAATTATCACCTGGATGGATGGGTGCCTTTGCCGAGGACACACTGGGAAGAATATCGCCCTGTGCACTGTAGTCTGGTCCTGTCCTAAGCACTGTAGACTCCTATTTCGAGTCCACAAAGCAAATGTCCTCCCTCATGGAAATTCCAAATACTTTCCAAATGCTTCAATCAATGAAAGAGGGGAAGGCATTAACACAGGGGGAAGGCAACTCGCACGTCGCTGTCTGCATGTGATCACCAGCTCCACAATGGGAATACCGGGGCTGCCGATACAAGCTGGTATCATCTGACCTCTATTCGGCGAGTTTCCTCAGAAAGGTTAATTTGAACCTTATCAGATCCATCAATAGAGTGAAACACTGACAACCTTGGTCGCATCGATGATCGCAGACCAGTCCTCAGACGTCCTCATACGTGGTCGCGATTCGGCCACTGGTCCTGAATGAAATGAACTGGGCATCTTGTGTAACTCTGTAAAGACATTTAATTCGGCTCACCCCTTCATTCAGTTTTGAATCACTGGTTATATTTTTCTTAACTGATTACAGAGATTTGGTCAAAAAAATCCTGTATTTGCACATATTGAAATCACATCTACCACACATTCTTCCTCTCAAAGAAGGCGAGCCTCTTATTGATGGTACCTAATATGTGCACCGCACGATAAATAATCGAAGATGCATGGTGTTTCACATGCCATTATATACTGCGAGCGTGGAGACAAGTGGTTCTCTAACTGCAAGTCTCAGCAGTATCAGGATGTTTCTGTTAAGGTATTCAGTATGTCTACACCAACCTCACCTCAAAGGCTGAGAGAGAGAATGAGAGAGAACGAACTGCTAGTTAAAAATCATAACAGCAGAGTCTAAAATCATAACAGCAGAGTCTAAAATCATAACAGCAGAGTCTAAAATCATAACAGCAGAGTCTAAAATCATAACAGCAGAGTCTAAAATCATAACAGCAGAGTCCTAAAATCATAACAGCAGAGTCTAAAATCATAACAGCAGAGTCTAAAATCATAACAGCAGAGTCTAAAATCATAACCAAGTCTAAAATCATAACAGCAGAGTCTAAAATCGACAAAAAGATGGCTTTAGTGATCTAGTTCAAAGTAGTTTACAGTGTAACTAGAGTGAATGTTGACCACTAGTAAGTTTCCTGGAAATGTGACTAGATGGAAATGAAAAATGCACAATTATGCAAATTACATTGTTTGACCCGTAATGACACTTTCTAACTTTCTATTCACAGGACTGAAAGGTGCAGGTGCATGTTACGGCTAGAGAGTGCAAAACTCAGTTACATCCGTAATGACTTCCTATTAAGAACTGTGTTATATTAAAGTACAATGGTCACGAAAGAACAACTTTTCAATATTTTCTTGAGAATGTTATCAAAAGATGCAAATGACCCTTGAAATTGCCAAGAACTGCTTCAAAATTAGATTTTGTATCTATGCAGAGGGACGAGGGATTTTTCTGCTTGATTGTGCTGTAAACCCCTATAATCAACATGCATTCATCAATTATTATGGTTATAAAACAAACCTAAAAAATTGGCAGAAATTATGAAAATTAGACATGTTAAATGACCTCCAGTGACCCCGATCCTATGTTAAAATACCTTGAGACAAAAGTTCTTCGCGACAAATTTTAAATGTGCCAAAGCTAATCAGTTCATCTACCAAACATCCCGTACTTTCATGTGCCAAAACACATCACTAGCTCCTTGCCCAAAATTGATCAGATCAGGTTCACCCAACCCTGATACCACATTTCCCCAAAATCAGTTTGACCATTCTGGAAAATCCTGCTAATGATAGAGCATGACGACACACACACAAAGTGGTCACTAATCTCTTCATGAACTTTGTTCAGGCGTTCGTTCAGGCAAGACAATGGAACTATTGGAGGCCTGTAGGAAATGCGAGCTCAGTAGATAGATTACCAAATTGTCAACATTGGCCTATTTGCTTTGTTCCATTAAAGATATTGACAGAATTTTTAATGGCCAGCTGACTTAAGTGGATGAACATAGATATTATAGGCCAGGGTAATCAGGATTACTGCTTCATACTCATCTATAGTCTCAGTATTGTCCATATACAGCAACAACAAACAGATGCTCAGAGAATGTTTCCCTCGCTCAAAGCATGCAGCAACTGGCCCCTTAGGGAATCTATGATTCTATAATCTTGTTTTACAGCGATGTGTAAATAGTGCTGAGGGCCCACATTTTCACCTGGCTCCCTTACTAGCATCAACCACTGTCTTCAGGCTCTACTGAGCAGTGTGTGGTGACATTGAATATACCGGTACAGCACAATTCAATTTTTATTCAAGTTATTGTTTCATTAGGAGTAATTTGGCTCTGCCCATTTTGCCGATATTCACTTTTGCTGGTTGCCACAGCAATGCATTGCTATGGTGATGATCATAGTAACGAGAGGCTGGTGCTGGGATGCCCCTACAGTGAGGAACTCATCCTCCTAGTGTGCACCAGCAATGTGGTCAACCCAATGAAAAAGTTTGGTGTGTAAAAGGTAGTGCTAGCGTGGTAGATTAGACGCAAATTGTGTGCAATTTTTACACCCTCCTACCATCTCATTATGCCCTAGCCCCATGAGGATAGACTCAGGCTGCAGTAGACCATACAATCAGCAAGATAAGGGTTAACTGAAACTGATAGGTAGTTTGTTTGTCTATCTGAAGATAAGGGAGGGGGAGGCCCCTGACACCAACAGAGCCATGTGCATGCTGCTATTTGATAAATAGTGGCTACTAATAGCATTGCATCAGTAGGTTTCGAGCTTGCAGAGTATCAGTTTACAATTTATCACTCCCCATGGAATGTCTATCGATATCGTGGAATGTTACTAGCTATTGCTGGATTCTTTCATTCCTTCATAGCTCAACAGTCCCAATATCATAGTGGGCATAGGGTATGGTGTTTCAAGGGTTTGCGAGTGGGAATACTATAACATTGGCTTTGTAATTCAAAATAGGAAATTCAGTGTTAACAAATTCAATCGTTTATCCAGTTTAATAACAGAATACTTGTATCTGACCTACCAATTTATTAGAGTTCCTATGTGGGTTTAATGCCTTGCTACTGGTGTAGTGTTTTGAGACTTGGACTGGGTTTTCTTCGTATAGTAGGGGGACGTGGGGTAAGACATAGTTCAGCATGATCTCAAATTTCTGTGTGATCTAGAGAAACGAATCATTTGTCACTTTGAAGCGATGTGTTCATAAGAAACTCAGCACAGTCGGTACAGAGTATACTGAAGGCAAAGATGTGAGAGAATCAGTAGAGGTTTGTTATGTCACATGTCGGATCTAAGACATCTCAGGGTTTGTTTTACGCCGAATAAAAAAAAAAACCTGCTTGAATAGCAGCTATATTCCCGTGTAGCCTCCTGTATAATGGTAACCAATTTTTAACGCTGGGCAAACACAAAACATTATTTTAAACCATACATGCAATGACCACCAGTGGGTTGAATTCTAGGTAACAGGCGTATTCTTAGAGTTAACATTGATGTTGAGGACTAATGATCCATTTTACCTAAAAGCATTATTGTTTCATTAACTAGTTTTTGCTGTGCTTGGTTATTCTTAGTGGGTATTCATTTTTTAATAATTGCATGCCTGGTTCACTTGGCTTCATGAACACATATATGGCTCTTCCCTTCCCTCCAATGGACATGTAGTCCTTCCACCTCACTTTAACCAACAACTGGAAAAAATATAAATGGGCTGCTGGAAATTAGTTTGGGGTAACACAGCCTGACAGCAGTTTTTGAAAATTTATTGGGAAAATTCCATTTTCCTGTTCATGGTGCCTTCATACAGTGTAGTAACTTGGCCCACGATCCTTGTAGGCTCGACCACAACCACAACAGGCCCCACCCCATTCTCACGATCATGCGTGATTATACTTCTAGAAAATCTGCGATGCGCCACGCAGATGGTCAGCATCTTGGTCTTGACCCTCTTGTCATCTGGTCATTGGTGTGTATTTAAACAGGAATGCTTGGACACTGTCCTTACCATTTGAGAGTACTTGATACCAGTCCTGCGTCCACAGCATAACTCCGACTCATACACAATAATCTCCATGAAGAGAGACTGCCTAAGTATCCCCTTCATGCCCAGGACGATATGTTATTGGAATGCCCATCCACACGAGTTAGTTGCCATCGAATGCTTCAATGTGCTTGAGAAGTCCTGAGTACGGAACAGTTACGCAGGCAACCTTCGCTTGCCGCACTGTGCCATCAACAAGAAACACATGGTTTTCGCTGCCAGGTGCTTATGAAAGGGGAAGTGGGATATATCGTCAACATTTGGGTGGGGAGATTGTGAAGGCCATTCAGAGGTCATCCTAAGTCCATGTGAGGTCAATGACCTAAATGTTCATATCTTTCAAACTGTACATGCTATGAGGTGGAACATTTAGTGATATTTAGTTAACTAACATTTACTGGCAAATTTTTTGAAGGTCATTTGAATTACATTGAATCATTTAGGGAAGGACACGCTAAATGTTGATTTCATTCAAACAATGGATGCATGCTAGGGGGTTGGGAGTTGGTGATTACATAGTCAACATTATGGCAAAATTGTAAGGTCATTTGTAGGTCAGTTAGGTCATGTGAGGTCAAATTAGGAACAGTGTTCTATTTGGATGAACGTGGTACATACAGTCAACTTTCAGTTGTGAATACTTTTGGGAGGTCATTCTGAGGCTCAAAGAAGCCAGTCGGAGTTACGGTAATGAGATGATAGACATTGGTCAAGGGTCATAGGGGATGACCGCAGTTGACGTTGAAACTTACAGTGTGCCAAAACGATCTTCAAACTTCCCGGATGAAAAAAACTACAAATCCTGCCATCACAAAACTTCACAGATTTCCCCCATACTTAAAACATAACATAAATAACAGTCACATTTATATAGCACCTTTCCTAAAAAGCTCAAAGTGCTTTAAAGAAAGAGGATCAAAAAAGAGAAAAATAATGGGTCTTTAACAAAAATTTAAAACCGAATTTACAGAGGGTAGCGATAAGAACATCGTGATGGTCAGTTATTGTTTATTGAGACGTGGAGCAAGAGCTGCGAAGGATCGGTCACCATAACTGATACGGGTACGGGAAATGTCCCGCAAACCTTCCGATTCAGAATTTAAGACCTGATCTAGATTCACGCATGTTACCAAGATCGACAAGTACCCACAATCACCATGGAGGGTTTGAACAAAATCAACAGGGAAATGAAGCAACAGTATTAGCGGCTTCTCGTAAGGTAGGACGAATTTTTACCAAGATAACGGCTAAACATCATGGCAGAGGAAACACATAGCCTTAATTTGGGGTTCCATCGTCAGGTGGGGGTTAAAAATTACGCCCAGATCGCGGACTTTCTGGGACGGTAAGACATCAACTTGACCGAGATGAAGACAGATCTCGAGTGGAACAGTTACCCTTTTGCCATGAACACAATAAATTGAGTTTTTCGTGATTTAGTTTCAGCCTGTTTGATAGTATCCAGGTAGATAAAGATGCCAAGCACGATCAAGATTAGAGAGAGACTCATTACAGGGACACCACCAGAAACGTCACCTAAGGTCATCTGCGTAAAGATTGGTTATATAGGCCATACGATTCATAATGATGTCACGATGGGGGCAGTATACAGAGAAACGAGTATCAGACCGAGGCAGAGCCTTGGGGAACACCACAATCAAGTTTAGTTTGGACCCCTTTAACACTGCGTAGACTACATACTATACCAGTCATGGCAGGATGAGCGCTAAACCCATTCAGCGCGGACCCACGGATGCCAAACCCAGTGTCAAGTCTGTCTAAAAGTATATTATGAATGTTGACGTTGTCGAAGGCGGGGGCGGTCAAGTCCAAGAGTGCCATTATGACGATTTTGCGATCTTCAATGGACATAAGGATATCGTTTCAGACTTTAGTCAAGGCCGTTTCGACACTATGTCCATGTCTATACGCAGACTGCATTGGGTCACGTAACTGGTTGACATCAATGTAATTTACAAGCTGTGATGAAGCACCTTTTTTCAAGCAACTTCGAAAGATAGGATTGGATTGGATATGGGGCGATAATTCTGGTACAAAATAACTTCCCAGTGAGGCTTTCTTGAGAGTAGGCGTCACTTGAGCGAATTTAAAGCTGTCAGTTAAATCCCAGACTGGAGAGCCAATTGGCAATTCTAGTGCTAAGAGGTAAAAAGAGATCCACTCAGGCCTTAATAAGCCAAGTGGGCATGGATCAAGACCTGCATGGACTTGTTATGAGTTTACAAGGTGATCGCAAAAAAACTGGCTCGCCTGGTGGTGATAAAGTGCGGTTCGTATTATTAACTACACAAACAACAAAAAGGTCATGCAGCATCGTATGTCAAAGGAACATCACCTATTTTCACTTATAATATTAGGCACAAGTTTCCAGGTTGAGAAGAGAGAAAGAAAAGTGTTACCGTATTTTGTAGGTCTAATCAAACTATCAAATTGTGATCGGGTAAGAGAAGGTTTGCTTGTGGCAGTTTATAGCAGTGAAAATTTCACAGGAAAGCTATGGTTTACTCGTTCCTCAGTTGCTTTATTCTAACAGGAAGCTATTATATGAGGAAGTCAATCAAAAATTCATGAACATAAAAACACATCAGATTCCCAGAAAATATTAACTGACCATACCTACTGAGTTTGGCAACCTCTTACCAAGTTGGAAATTGGAATATACATGAATAGGCCACATACAAAGACCTCTACTGACCCCAGCTGTACCTTCAAAATGATATGGATCAAAAGTGGATCACATCTACCAAGTTTGTGGAAATCCAACGAACTTTCAAAAATTGCATAAAATATGCAAATTACGAAACATTAAATGACCTCCAATGACCCCGACTCACTAAATTTCGTGGGAAACCATGTAGACCCCATCCACAAGTTCGTGAAAATCCGACTAAAAACTTGGAAAATCACATAAAATTTGCAAATTAGACCACTTAAGTACATATTCAGGCTGAAAATCTAATCAGTTCATCTACTGTCATCCAGGTCTCCTAATGCCAAACTACACCTGTAGCACATACGGTTCTTGCGTAATCTTGCTAACAAGCTTTAACAATAAATCATAAAATAAGCTAAGTACCCAAATTAATTAATGGAACTTTGATCTGGCCCAAAATTAATCAGATCGTGTCCCCAACCCCAGTGCTACACACAAACATTTTGCATGATCGGCTCACGGTTTGTGAATCCTGTAACAAGAAAGGCTGACACACACACACACGTACTTGTCTATGGTGGGAGGAAAACGAAGTAGTGTGTTTTTTACCTACCCAAACGAGGAAACGTACTTATTTCCCTATCTAATGCGTATCCATCCGAAATAAGCCCGGAGATACGGACTCTTTCATGGTCACAAGGGGTAAGCCTTTACCTGAAAAAGCTACCGCAGAAACGAGGTTCTTTAAAATTTAATAAAAAAACTTACACATGTGTGTAAGCGTGGTAAGACTTCTACCGAATAACCGAGGGAAGTTGCTCCCAAATGAATTCAACAGCACAACTTACGCGAGGAGGGGATGGGCAAGAGCGCCCCCCTCAACACCCTATTCTAACCGAGGTATTCCTTGTTTGGCGTGGTACCCGCTTTGACAAGTGTAACACCTATGTGGCCTCGGTTTCCACCATTTACAATCGCAAACACACACACACACACTGCCCATAGTGTACATTATTCATGGATTTCATTCAGGCGAGACAAAAATGAACTTGCAAAACTTCAGCTCGGGCACAGTGCGGAGGACGTAAACGACAACTCTCCTAACATTCTTTCAGTATGCTCAGACTGCAAATCAGCTTCATGAACTCGGATTAGATTCAGTAAATTTTGGATTTGAAAAAAATGACCGACTTCATCACAGAGTATTGATTGTTCATGATTGGGGAGTAAGCTTGGGATTTTTCACGAGCAAGAAGCTGATTTTTCCTCCGAGAGCTTTTTCTGATCAGACAACAGTCATCAATAAGTTTAGAAGAATGTTTGCTTCTTTGCAATATCAAAGGCTTACATGCTGGCTTCTGAGTTCCGAACATGTCCCTTGTGAATCTGGAGCCCTGTTTTCCGCCACAATCTCTCATAGCGACGCCTGATCACTTTGGCTTCATTTATTGGATTCTGTGTACCACTGGGTGTTTGGCCTGAGCTCACTGCCCGTTGGCTTTGAGGAGCATGCCTGTCGAGATTTGGGGAGTTCATCATGATACAGCCTGCGCAGGTTCATGCCAACGTGGGTCCGCAGCAGAGACAATTTCATGACTGTAATTTTCCCAAATCCCACAGAAGGACCCTGTGTTTGGGATCACCCGGTTATTAATATTCAGTTCACCAAGGACGGATTGTGATCGGATAGCAGCAGAGCATCAACCACACTAGCCCAATTAGCTGCACCACGTGACCGAGACGTACAAGATAAGCGTATTCCCAGATTTGTGGGTAGCACTGTGGCGTGTTGCACAAATCCCATATTGACGATAGTATAAACACGTGACTTTGCAATGTAATCGTTACAATTGTTTAACATTACCGTTAAGTCCCCCCAAGAAGAACTCCTCGTTTTGAAGCTAAGTTCTCGAGGAGATTGTTGAACCCTTCCCAACACTCGTCTTACGGAGGTGGGGCATAGATAATAGAAGGTCAAAACATTTCCGTTTGATGTGACAGAATGAAATGCACTCAAAGGATTGAAAACAGATACTCCTTCGTTTTGACTATAGTGACTGATGACATAGGTGGGCAACACACGCCCCACCGCCAGAGAGTCTGGTACATGTTTAACATCATAGCTAGTTGGTTTGAGCCTGACCAATATTTTCTTTGTCTTTTGTTTACGTCGGACTCACCAGGATTCAGTGATAGCCAATATCCCGAATCATTCTCCACATATAATCAACCAATATGGACTTAACCCCTTCTACTTCCGGACAAAGACTTGGATAGGCCTTTATCAACAAAAAAAAAAAGCAAAATTCATGTACGGGCTGAAAGGGAATAGGGAACACGTCAAACTTACGAACAGCATTAGATCCCGATCGTTGGATCGTTGTCTTGGTAAAGATCGTCACATACGGTGACAACACGGTGATATTTTCGGCAATTCCGTGTCATCCTTCCCCCTCTAGTAACTCTAAACGGCTTAGTATTCCCTGCTTTTAACGCTCAAAAACGGGACGAGGGAGTTTGGCTGTTCGACAGACTGTGTCGAAAGCTGATAATTCGGATCGAGTTATAGCTTTGCCATTACCAGTACCATTCATGTTGATACACAGGATAGCGTACAGAGTACAGACACAAAAGAATGAGCATAATGGCGAGCTCATGCTTGGGGTGCACGGCAAGGCTGGTCAACAGAGTACAGTGAAAGTTTACCATTAGGTATAAGGCCAACAATCTTAGGTCTACACATTAAAATTGAACATTTGAAACAGAGTATATGAGCAAAATTCCATACAAGGTGAACGCAAAAAAACAATCCAACGCATTGTAACAACAAGGCAATGTAATGACAAAAACAAATATAACAAACTGAATACGGACAATGACGGAGAAATAAAAATTCACAAAGGTAAAGAGTAGAAAAGCCGTGTTGCGCAGAAGGTGCCATACATGATCAAACCATGTCAACAATAACATCCGCAAACATAGGATAAATTGGTTGCATTTTCAAATAGCGGTGAACAGTTTACAAATAAGCCGTAACAATATTGCTTGGGGGAATCTGACCGAATCTCATCTATTCCCCTTACCAAATGACTAGTAACCTGAATGATTTTTTTTCCGATTAGCTAACAGTACAGTGACTCGAGTTAGAGAGTCAACTCGAATGACTCAGCTGGTGACAATGACTTTAGTCCATATAAGTGATTGAACCGAGTGATCAGGAAAGCTTGTTGGATCGGCGAACAGTCACGATAAACCAGTTGTGTGTGTCCGGTGGCAACTGGCCAACGGCAATAGGGATTGCATGACAACAAAAAACCAGAATGCCAGGCATTCATCCTGTGATGAAAAGTAAACATATTAGATGTGCCACTATCGGTTTTCAAGTGCCACTTGATTACGTGATTTGAAACGGTGTGCTCAGTGAAAAATGTGCATGGTGGAAGTATCATCCCCCCAACACACACACACACTTTTCGAGTGAGGAACCCATTCTCATTCCTCAATAAATAATAACATTTCAGAATAATTAAATAAGTGGATGCATATTTTGTATACATTGCACCAAATTTCATCTAAGGCCACGCAAAATGCAAATATTTCTCAGAGGACAGATCACCCTCTCTTTAGTCCCGATCTACTACTAGGCCAGAGAGAAATTCAAAATTGTTCTCTTAACAGAGTGGAAATACAGGTGTACAATGTATATTGAACTAAAATGCATCAAAGAGATCTAGAGTGAGAATTTTTGCTTGTAAAGTCAAAATTCTGCTTCATTCTGCTTCTTCAAGGTTTGTAGATTGGTTTCGTACGGAGGGAAAATGCCATTTCCTCCTTTTTCAAAGTATAAAGCGGAAAAATTCTTGACACTAATCTAGAGACAATCTTTTTGGAGGGAGGAAATCATGGTGTGACCATCTAAGCAGTGTGCCACTACGATGAGAGATCCCGGGGAAGAGGGGCACCAGGACTAGGACCGAGGGAAGACATCAGAAAGAGACCCTCAGCAGATGCTCACAGAGCCCCATTTATCATAAATTAATGGCAGGCCTATGTGGTTATCCAAGTCAACACATGCCGAAGTAGCTTGACACAATTTAACAGCCGTCATGGGGCCACAGAGCAGGCTGCAAGCATGAGTCCGTGATTGATGGACACATTGTCACAGACCATGTACCCATTTTACATGAAAAAGAGAAGAATGTTCAAACCAGAGAGCCAAAAGGCTCAGTGATTCCTTGGAAACACACAGCGTTCAAACTAATTCGACTGTAATTTGAATGTACTGTACAAGTTTGAACTTGACCTGGTCAGTCAGTCATGTTGGACTGATTCTAATGTCAAATTACCAAAAATACCAGAAAAGTTTCCACATTCCCCCAGAACTGACCCCCAATTCATACTAAAATAAACAGCGCTTGTGTACTCATCGTGGGAAACACACCCTTCACCAAACTTCAACTTGATTGATCCAGGCATGTCTGTTTTTGCTTGGTTACAAGGTAAATGTGGTCAAAATATCCAAATCCTACAAGTTTTTTCCCCCCCAAATTGACCCACTAGTGACACTAAAATACATAGCGCTGATGTATATCATGTGGAACATACCTACCGAGTTTCAACTTGATTGGACCAGGCATGTCTGACTTCGCTTGATTACAATGTAAACTGGTAAAATATCCAATTTTTTATAAGTTTGTACTTTTCCTCAAAACTGCCCACCTACTAACACTGAAATGAGTATCGCTCATCATCATGGGGAACATACCAACTGAGTTTCAACTGATCGGACTGGGCATGGCTAACTTACCTTGATCACAAGGTAGGCATCTCACACACAAACACACCACACACACACCAATACACACGCAACAAATGATTGCCTAAATTACTTGGGACTCCCGTCCAAGGAATAAAAAACCATGGCCATTTTGCGATTTTTCGGTTTTCTGTTGAGTGCCAATAGTCAAACAATTCTAAATTTTATGAGCGAAAAAATTCTCTTTAGGTTCAGGTGGAATGACCAGAAGAATTTTGGAACAAAATCACACATCTCTTTAGTTTTGGAGATTCTCCAGAGATATTGAAATATTAGAAACACAGCATGTTTTGTAACAAAGTTGAGAGTCACTGAATCATTTTTTTTTTTGGCAATTATATTTTCAATGCAAACTTAGAGAAGAGAACAAATAAATGCACATGTTGGCAGTAAGATGATGGAAATCACCATTGCCATCTTGTTTTGTTTGAGATTTTTCTAACTTCGAACGAAACTTGGAGAATAATAATAATAAAAAACCCCCCTCCCCCTCCCTTGCACGACAATGAAATGGAACACATAGGTTTACTCACATCAGCCGAAAGAAGCATTAATTTCGCTGTTTCGCCCATTAGTGATTCTGATGAGAGGACTGGCCGGAATTGATCCACTGGTAACAGACGGGCGAACGGGTAGATGTGATACATGTGGTGAGAGAAGTGGTATCAGTGGCACATCGCGAACAAACATCCTGGGCTCGGACTCAAACAGTCATGAGCCATTTTTTTTTCCCCTATTTTCTAGGTGGCTGTACTTGCAGTCCTCACTTCATGGCTCAATCCACTGTAATGCAGTAGACTCTCTGGGATTACTGCATGTGGTTTGGTAGGGGTTAGTTGCGATAAGACTTGTCAGTGAACTGTGTGAAGTCACGTTGAACTTGAATTTCTTTACTTTACTTCATACACGTTCCGAGGGAGTGGTCAGGCCCCTGAGTTCATTGATCGCCTTTGAAGAGAATGTAAAATGGTGGTCCTGGGAGCAGGGAATGAGTACACCCCCTGCCTCAATAGCATCTGAGCACTTGTTGAGAAGAACAGGCAAGTTATCACCGGTACTCATCCATGATCAATACGGCCAGGGTTCCTTAGCTCCCTGAAACTGTAGAAATTGAATAGGAAATCTGAAAAAAATTCCTAATGAAATAGCGCGGTACCTTGAGTCAGAGACTCAGCGTAAGCCATCTACTCTGGTCATAACTGAGGAACTCGATCACCAAGGAAAGGAAAGTTGGGGGCGCATGCTGTGAACAACGCCTAGCTGCGGGGGCTTATGATCCAGACAACCTTGGCCCTAGCCTACCTGCTTTCAATGTCCAGACAACAGGGCCTGGACAGCAGTTTCTTCCCTCAGTGCGAAAACCAGGTATCATTACAGCTGAGTGGGCTGGGATGCACCAGCAGCCAGAATTACCAATGAATGGTAGTTGGAGTTCGTGCCCAACCGAACTTTCCTGATTACTTGGGCTACCTGGCAGCTGATTTGATTCTTCTTGCCTAGAGGAGAAACCAACATGACTCCACCTCTGGGATTCGAACCCACACCTGTTTGGATCCAAGCCATATCACCAGACCACTAGACCATGTTGGCTTGAGAAGTCTACTGATAAATCACAAGTTCATATAAAAGTTCATGTTTAGAAGCCCCAAACACAGTGCAACTTTATACTATACTGCACCTGTGCATGGCAGGTTCCTCTCAATTAACCCTGTCAATGCCATAGGCTGACTTAAGATCGTATATACCGCCGCATCACGCCCTGGCAACTATCGTCAACATAGCAGTTTCGGGCAGAAATGAATAATTTATGTTTTGATGAGGAACCCCCTCTTTCATGGCCACTCTATAGTTGGAAAGGATATTTCTAACAGTATGCTAAACATGACAGGGGGTTACATTAGAAAATTCAAAGTGAAATTCACATAAAAGCGGTAAGGCAACCCAACATGTGTTGAAGGATTGGGGGAAACCAGTCGTGTCTCCGAAGTTATAACTGGATGGAGATATCTTTATTGCCATCAGGAAGACGTTCAATACTGAAAAAAAAACTCTTTTGGACTCTTTATGGACTGCATCCGCTCTACTTTTGGACTCTTTATGGACTGCATCCGCTCTACTGAAATCATCACAGGAAACCAGGACCCCAAAAGTGGGCTCTGCTCTCTCTTGGTATCATTGGTCAGCACATGACCATGTGTTATATATAAATACTGAGGGAGCTACTCTCTCAAACAATTTACAGAATACAGAATTTGTACAGGGAGCCAATCCAGCCTGAAAATGGAAATCCACTGCCTGAAGGCACCTCGTAAATATTGTGCCATAGACTTTGATGAAAATTATTGATAAAGTATTGATATTAAAATTATTTAACCCATCTACAAGTCTGCTTTATCACATTTATTGTTCGCGTAGGAATTCAAATTGTAATTATTCAAGTTATTTCACGGTGATTTGCTTTCATATTCATCCTATATGCTTTGTGGGCATACTAATGGAACTGCCAATGACAGTGTTCCTCATAGGTCCTGCTGTGTTGAATGTATATGCAATGCAAACATTGTGCAGCCACGTGCTAGGGTTGCGATCGATGTCAACATTATATTTTGGACTGAATGCATTACTATTCCTGCAAACCTGCTTGAGAAAACTGTGGGGGGAATCCCCGCACATGAATTATTTCTCTGCGTGATTCTGGCTGTTTATGCAAGAATCCCGCAATCCCTGCGAGTAAGCGCCAACATTGGTGGAAGGTGTGGCCTGTAAACCCCTAGTATAAATTTTGCAGTACAGTGTTAGTTGTATAGTGTGGCAAGCTACATCCATCGTGTGGCAGTCTGCAAGGGCTATAACCTTTCAAACATTTCATTCACCTTTCACAATTTCCATATGATTGCTATAGACTTACATGGTATCACATCTGGGCTTCTGTTCTTGAGTTTATTTTCATCCAGTTGACCAGCAGATCCTTCAAGCACCGCTGCAGGACTCCTCACCAAAAGCTGTGATATAGATACGAGAAGCAACCCAATTAGTTCATAATGTCCAGAACCCCCCCGTTATAACAATTATAAGCATGTACTTACCTTTACCCACTTACCAACATTTGCAGTTAACCCACCTACTAGCTACTGGGATCTGGCATATTTTTTTAGCTAGGTGCTGGCCAGTACTGTTATCCGTTCATGGCAGATGGAATGGAACGGAGTAAGAGCACGGGTCACGACCGTCCTAGAAGACTCTCAAACAGTCCAAAAACACTTACTACCACGGCTGGCATGAATGGAATGACAGCAGTGGCCAGCGCCTAGCTAAAAGAATATGCCAGATCCCAGTAGCTAGTAGTGGTTAACTGTCAACCATAGTGGTAGTAGTTCATTTGCGCATAAATTATCACGTTTCCAATTGGAATGCAACTACGTCACGAATGCAAGACACAAGCAGGTATGTTTGAGTGTGTTATTCACAGAAGCAGTATGATATACACAATACAATATACATGAGAGAGGACTCGAGTCCCTATTTTCAAGAACTGGGACTCAAAGTTCAATGACTCAGACTCAACCAAAAGGACTCGAGGACTCGGACCGAGTCCTTGTCCGAGTCCTCTATTTTTTTCAGGAAAGAACTCGTACAAGACAACCAAAATAATACGAACAACGCTCCGCCATAAAGTAGCCAAAACTTCTCCCATGTATCTCTGACTGTTTGATGTTTAAATCAGGAGGGAAATTACATCATTATTACAAGCTCGCATGTTTTACAGTCACATAATCAATGGCGAGCGGAACAGTATACATTATGCCTAAAAGTTTACTAGTACAAATTGTTTGCATGTATAGATCAACATGGACAAATATATTCATAGGAACAAATCAAATAAATGTGATATCTACTAACGAAACGTCACACACCCAAGCATTATTCCTGTTTATAATGATACCTAACACGAACATTGACACAACCTGGAAAGACCCAAATCTTGTCGAATTACAATCTGTATTGGGGAAGATTTATAGCCTACTCATTGTGCCACTTGTAGTCCAGTATTGTTCGGATGATTATTTTATTAACCATGAGCTTCTCATAATTTGATATCGTACATGACGTAACTTGCATTGGGTACTCCACGTACATGGTAACTTGATGTGAATAGATCATTGCTGAAGTTACCAGCAGAGATGTAATTCTCTGTGATTTATTGGGGGTGCAATTTCTTTCGCCCTGCGAACATTCACAGTAACACTTTCTGACACTGGATTTACTGAAAAAATATTCATAGAATCAATGTACAGCTAGTCATTTTGCCCTTCGCATCTATCAGGGTAAATCAGTGGGCCTGGACCTCTGATATTTTGCACCGTCATGAGTAGAGCAGCCCAGTCCTCTATTTAAAGTTCTGGTTATGTCAGACCAGTTACATTGTTAATTAGTAGCCGCTGCATTTTCAACATTGCCTGGTAGCAAGCAATACAGCGGTGTTAAGTTATTCATGCCTCAAATTTGTTACATAGTCAAACTTGCATAAGAACTCAAGGAATCGGACACTGTGACTCGGAAGCCAATGACTCGGACTAGGAGTTGTATGATGACTCGGACTCGGACTCTGATTGAGAGGACTCAACCCCAGCACAACCCCTCAACAACCCAAACTGTGGGATTAAATTGGTTTTTGTTTTCAAACAGTGGTCACAGTTCAAAGATAGGCCGTAATAATATCGCTATGGGGAGAATCTTGTCTACACCCCCAAACTGTTCAGAGGTGAGCTGTTTTTTTTTTATGGTATACTTGCTGAGCAGAGGATCGATCCTATCAAGGCCCAGCAAGGGTGCAGACCTGGATACTGCACCAAATTGTCACTGCAAATCCTCCACCAGGTACACAGAATAAGGCAATGCCTCTTCAGCGGTACCTTTATGTGGGTGGGGGTAATCACATGCAGAAGGGAAATTGCAAATTGCCTACCCCTCGTTTGTCCCTGCTACAATTCCCTGTGCTGAGCACCCAGCGCGAAGGCAACAGGTTCCATTTTCAAAGTCTTGGTATGACCCGACCGGCGATTCGAAACCCCGGTTTCTCAGGTGGAAGGCCGACGCCTTACCCATTGTGCCAACCACTCGGTGACACCGTGAAAAGGCTAATATATATATCATACCTGAAATTCTTCCTCCAGAGCTTCTTCACTGACTCCCAGCTTCTGCAGTTCATCAAGAGACATCTCTACATTTGGTGTAAGGTATGCCTCTAATAAGACATCATAGATGAACACATACTGAGACTATAATACAAATGAGAAGAACAAAAATGTTACTAAATAAAAAACTTAAGACTCATCCTGATGACCTCCTTTTAACTTGTTAAAAAATCCATTTGGGTCATTATTCGTCACACAGTGAGGAAGTTGGTATTAAATGACCTCAACCCCACTCTTTGCCTTGACCCCTTGTTCACACCTCAGAAAGAAAGATGCAGAGAATGGTAATGCACAGTGTTGACTAAAGCTGGAATAGCGTACCAATTACAACAAATACCTCTGTAGGGATCAAGGATAACCCATCTGTCAATGAACAAGAAGCCCCAGTTTGGTCGTCATTTTGTGAAAGACAAAGCAAACCACTAGTGCATGTATCATAAATCCAACTCAATCTGTATGAGCTAGGAGAAGGATTTTGCAGATTTTTTTACATAATATAGCTCAATATACCCCTCTAATGACTTTTGACCTGAAATACCCATAGGTACCACTAGTTCATGATAGCACTGACTGAGTTCCATGGTAACCAACCTAATCTGTAGGGGAAGCAGTTTGCTGACTCCACATAAAGACCAATTGACGCCGCTTAATTCATCCACCTTGACCTAGAAGAGGTCAAAGATATCCCATGGGCCAATGAACGTCATGTCCAAGTCTGGTCAACATCTGACAAGTGAAGAACATTTTGACCGACCAAAAAGCAAATGTTTAACAGCTGGTCGACCGACGAAGATAGACTGACATGTAAGCTAGATCAACCAGCATGCTGGTTGAGCTTAAAAACAGCAGGAAATTTTTGACTGGATACAAATTCACAAGAAATTGCAAACCTACTCTGAATTTGTGAAAGGGGGACATGGGAGGGGGGTGGGAGTTGAACAGTTAGATACGTCCACATCCCACAGCCTTCTCTAGGCCCTATTTTTACCTCTGTCTGACCATATTACTCTATTCTTCCTGATTCGTCTGATGCAGTCATACACACAGATCTCGTTATCTGGGTTTGTCAAATCTTCCAGTAAGCAGTAAAGCGAGAGGAGGAAGACCCCAGTTGCGCCAGCGCACCATCACTGGAAAAGAACATTTGCTCAGATTATGAGTCTTAGATATGTAAAGCATTCCAGTTCAGCTGACACATTTGCCTAGGTTCCATTTTTGTTATATGATTCAATTCTCATCAAGGAACCCTGAATTGATTGTGGATGAGCACCAGCGAATACTCGCTTTCTCTTCTCGAAAAGTTTTCAGATGCTTCCAAAATGGTCTGCAGAGTCGAGTGACCTCCACTCGACAGGGAGGGAGTTACATGAGCGAAAGACAGAATGAACAAAGCTCCATATGTTTTCATTCGGACGACTTTAGAACCTGAAGGTTGAGTTGAGACTCTAGCAAGCATTGCAGCGACAGGTGATTTGATGTCCAAAGAATACATGGAAACACAAATTCAAGAATAATTTTGGTTTCGAATCCAGGAAACAGATCCATTCAGACAGGAAATTCTGAAAAAAAATTGCTTCCAATTTGGAGGAATGCCACATGATTTATATTTTCTATATTTTGGCAATATGTCAACATCATGCACCTGGTAGCCATTTCGTTCAATTTTAGGGCTGTCTTTTATATCTTTCATTGATATGGGGGTTCATATTAACAAATTTCCCCAATAATTGAGTAGAAAATGAGAGTTTACAAATCCAATACACTATAGTACAACTGCACACAATATCTGGTACAGAAAGGTACATGAGGTCATCCAAATGACCACACAAAGCTCCCATAGAGTCTGATATAATAACGCAATAATTTAGAGAAAGGGGGTAGGCACATCATGCTAGCCCACACAAAGTAATCAGATCAGCCAATGCATTATTACAGTTTTAAATATGGATTGGGTGACGCACAGTGGATTTGGCACATTCATGGACTGAGTTGGGCTTGGAACTGAAGAATTGAGAAGATCTAGTCAGACTAGACCCAACAAATTAAAAGGCCTTTTCTGTGATGCTGTCAAACAAAGCATTTTTTCCCTCAATGCCTCATGCTTAACCCACATGCAGAAATATAAGAACTTGTGAAGTGACCTGTAAAGCATGCTTTGCACTGTTTGAGGGAGTAGTTGGGGGGGAACAGGCTGAAATGGAATGATTGTAATCGAACACTGTACACAGGGACTTGCAACCGCTTGCACACTTGAGAAACTCCAAGCTTAGAAATCGAAGCTTAGAGTAGAAGAGGAACTGGGATATGTTCCATTTTAGCGGCTGTGTCCAGAAAAATTTTGAAAAAGTTGGACCACTGATAGCAAAAATGATACTACCTTCATGCAGTCAACCAATCCCACAGTAGTTTGGAGCCCATACTAGGAGCGACACACTAGTACGGTGCAGGAGTGCATGGAAAGCAAGTGTACTATATACATAGAAGTCTGGTTCAGTGTGTATCTCAGATGATACACGTCTGTCCACACCAACATTTCACCCATCATCAGATCTGGCTCGGTGATTCTGACTCGAGGCAAGTCATCACATGTGAAACATTACAGAAGGTAGTGATACTGTACCTGCAGTGTACAAGGAGAGGACGCAGACTCGTAGCCGCTCTGGCTAGTTTCACCTTCTGCATGATCGACAACGTGACGTCTTCTTATGCGGGACACCCATATAGGGCCAGGAGCGGTAAGAAAAATGCTTGACATCAGGACACTCATCCTAGAAGATGAATATAGCGACAAAATGTGATACCTGAAATTCCAATCAGTCACTCAACTCTTCCGATTACAAAGACAACAGCAGTGTAAAAAGAACAGAAAGCAAACAAGAGCAGTTTTCCACTCTAGTAAGTAAAAGAGTTAAGAAAAAGGAATTTTCGGAGCCTCAGGGCAAGAGACATCTTGAAAATATTGGATTACATGTTCCGTATAAAAAAAATATATATATAAGACATTTACCAATCACAAGAAAAACATGCTCACCTCTCTTTTCACTTCAAAGGTCTGCATTTTATAATCTGGGAAACTGGTCCTTGACTTCACTTCAACAGATATTGAGCCAAACGTTTCGCTGACCCCAACTCTTCTGGCCAATAACGGTGGCAGAGAAGGACTGTGAGACATAGCGGAACAAAGTATAGCTGTGATATAAATACGGGGATGTCTTCATGACTACCGAGGGGATTCAGTCACCATAGCTAGGACCTACTCCAGGACTATGGGGGATAACATCTAATGAATAGGTTCTGGATTCTGTGCAGGAATCCATATTCTGTTTCTAAGCAACAAGGGGTGGGATGTGGTGGCAAGTTTTTCAAGAACATAGGGAGAGTTATATAGTACTGATAGTTCACTTCCAGTTAACTCTCAGAACAGGGGAGGGGAGCCATATATTCTAGAGCCTCCAGCCCACCTGTGATTGGGGGGGGGGAATTACTTTTGCATTTTTTGTCATGGATCATCAAATTATGCCACATTTTCACCATCCTGATGAGGGTAAGCAGGAAGTGCTGCAATGCAACACATTCTTCATGTGAAGTTTCAACCTGTGGAATCAATGAGTATATACCCAATGGGTGGATTTTCTGCAGTTAGCCCTACAAAAAAAATATGTGATTCTGCCATGTAAATGTCACATTTTCAAGAGATGGGGGTTTACTTACTGCTGCACAACCGACCAAACGGATCCAAGCCTCACCGCTCCATACCCATCGGGTTACAACCTGTCAAATGAACATCCTGTGAGTCATCTAGTGCAAATACTGAGCAACATTAACATATTACAGAGTGGCATTAGTATTGGAGCATAGGGAGAAAAAAAATTGTCAAGATTGTTTATATAAAATTTATATTCCCAACTCTAATAAGTGGAACAGGAATTATTTTACATTCTGACCTTCTCATCATCCTCTTTGAAGTGGGTTTACCATGACAACAAGTTTCTACTTTCCTCCTGCCAGTATCCATCCTCCAGAAATCCTCTGTGGTACCCATGGAAGGACCTTTAAATAATAAATATGTGATAATCAGGAAGAGAAGAGTTGGCATCACCCCATAACAAAAAAAAAAGCTATCCCTTATACTGTTTACATGATAGGCAACTGGTCATTTCATCATGTATTCTTGCATCATTCTGAAGTCATCCTACCCTATTTTTTTGTTTTTGAATGATGATCATATGAAATCATTCCCCACCGCATCCATGACTGCCTAGTTTATGTACAACTGATTTGTTGGAAAAAAACTGAGAACAGCCTTCGACTGACTAAGCGCTCATATATCGACTGTACTGTATTCTATTCTAGTCCAAATTGAACCACATGGGTGGGCTACAATGAGTCACTTTGAACTTTAAACTTGTGTGACATATACTTCACTACCTCACAGTAGCGTAGCCAGTGGGGAAAAGTTGCCCCCCAGCCCCGTGGGGGGCGGCATGTGGGGGGCATGGGGGCGTGTGTTGACAGATTACAAAACATCACCTACCGAGATGGTTACGGGTGCTGTCACAGAACTCCACCACATTAATGTGTGAATCATGTGAGCCAAATATTACCCACTACTATTACCCAAAACTAAGGAAAGAAGGGGATACCTTGCTGGTGTCCGTCCCTGCTCAATATTCTTCTCCAAGAAAAGCCATGCAGCCTACAGAGTTAAACTGACTGTAGTACTGTAGGCAGTGGTTAGAAGAATCCTCACCCACCCCCACTACAATCATGAGATCGGTTTAACTTGGGTTCCACACCTTGTCTTTTTAGTCTACCTTGAGGGGATGTGCAAGCTTCACAGTGTCTATACCAGCTCAGCCTACTTGTCACGGGCTGACTGACAGGATTTTCCACGTACTCCTGTGGAAGATGTTAGTCCTCTGCCTACACCAGTCTCCAAAAAATTAGAGAGGAAAAATAAATGAACAGATCATAAACAAATGGTATGGTTGTTACCTTGCGGCTGCAATAAAGGACGTCTTATTGGACTGATCCTGTGGAGAAGTGAACATACATATGATAAATATTGTTATGATTGGGGGGGGGCAGGGGGGAATTGAGACTCAAAACAACATATAACGAAATGAAATATGTTCCTAACACAAACAAACATTTATTCTAGCAATTTCATAATTATTTTGCAGAGAGAGAGAGCTTCCACTTCCTTACCCCAAGATCAATGCCAAGCACAGCTCTCAGAGAATGCGAGCCTGAACACAGGACTAAATTGTCTGCCCATCATTGGGGGAATTTTAAACCTGATTCTACTAAGCAAAAGTTGGAACACTCCCAATCAGGCACGCTTTCAAGGATATTTCAGGTAAATCCTTGATCCATTCAACCGATTGAGGAGGAGAGCAGATAATGTCCTGGAAACATCTGCAATGGCAATACGATATATGAAGAGGCCAGTATATCATGGTTCCTGAGTCAAAGAGTATTCGTGATATAAAGTACAAACATAGTAACCACATGATATACAGTCCGATTCCTATAAGCCTGTTCACAGTCACAGCAAATGAGATGATAATATTAAGGAATATCTGCAACTGGGAGACTTTTTACTGGCGAAAAAACAGTAGAGACTCTGAATTCAGATAAATGACAAACGAGGCGCAGCCAAATTTGTTATTAGGCTGAATTCAGCATTGAGACTGTTTATGGACCAGTGAAAGTTGACCTGCTGTAGATTATTCCAATTCTACAACCTGCAAACTAAGAATTATATACCCAAACGATTAGAGATATCCATATCTCTAGATCTATATTTTTGTATCTCTAAACATTAAATAAGCAGCTAGGGTAACTTATTGCTTAATAGTTCGATTGAAGTAAATTGCATTGCTTACATACCAAAAGATTAGCAGTGCGTGCTGTGCGTATTTCCACTGAGAAGCAATACAAATCACGCGTGCGGAACCGGAGGGTTCTGCGCGTGTGAACATGATGTTCACGAATGCAACAAAAGTGTTGTTCGCCTATTTGTATTCTGTTAAGGCAGTACGCCCTCTGCAGGGCGCGTAAACTGAAAGCCAGATCAGCGCGTCTAAACATGAACTTCCAAAGGCTCACCCGCCTTACATCTGATTTTGAAGAGTACTGCGTTTACTCAAGACGCAAGCAAATTCAGCGAGTATTTGATTGTTGTTTTAATCTGAACAGCTGACTGTTAATACAAAATACTGCCTGTTATTGAAAAAAAAAAGGCGGTGGCCACGTGATTGGGAATTAACCAATTAGAATCTTGTAATCGCAATACCTTGGGGTTATACAATATGGTATCAAAGGAACAGGGTATACCATTTGGCAGTCTGACATAAAGTTTTTCGGAACAAGAGCAATTTTTATACCAAAAAACTATATGCCTCAATAGCATGAAACATTACAACCCACCCCTCCACACCCTCCCCCACCCCACCCCCCAATACTCATCAACAGCACATAGGCTGATTGAGTGATTATACATTCTAAAAGACTGATGACATTTACAGAATAAGCCGTAATGATGGCGCTATAGAGGAAATTCTTATAGCTCTGAACTACTCGGTAGTGAGCGAGTGCACTTGCCATCATGAATAGGCTTATTCTGTGACCCAGAGCGATAACATTTGACAAGTTCTACAGAATGATTTTCTTTTATTTGAGCATGCTAGGAGTAGTTAACAAAACATTGAAATGCATTTAAATATTACATGGTTAGTTAGTCACCATGGCATGTATGTGATAGCATGAATATGCTGCAAGAAATGCATGATTGTCAAACAGTCTGGCAACTTAGAGCAGTAGCAATGAGGGAAGACATACTACCCAATAGGGGGTTTCCAATACCCGGGCACCACCTGGGCAAAGAAATATTTGAGCAAATTAATATTGACGCTTCCCTCCACCACCTTGTTAATCGCCATAGGAGCACCATTGACATATTAGGATTGACTATGACACTTTGGAATTCCCTTTGGGGAACATAGCAGATGCAGATAGTCCTACAACAGGAGAACTCGTGACGATTAAAGCCAAAGTTGGGAGGATTTCTTAGATATTTCAGTTTACTTGTGAGAATTTTATCGTCCCTACAGGGCCATAATGCATAGGTGGCCTATAGAACTACCAGTGACATGCTTCAATTTTGTACCTTCATAACAGGACGACAGAAGAGGTATTCACATGGATAACAAGAGCATGCAATAAGAACCTTTATACAAGAGTAGATAGAGCCTTTATAACCATGTCAGTTAGGAAATTTGCACTGGCTGTTAAGATGACATAGAGCATAGCAGGGAGCCCATGTACAGTGATAATCATGTCAGTTGGAATTTCCACCTGTTGAGAAGACAAAGTGCATGGGGCTGAATCTATATACAGGAGTAACCATGTCAGTTGAGAATTTGCACTGGCTGTTAAGATGACAGAGCATAGCAGGGAGCCTATATATGTACAGGAATAATCATGTCAGTTGGAAATTTCCACCTGTTGAGATGACATAAAGAATGGCAGTGAGTCTGAACAGGAGTAACAATTTCAGTCTAAATGCAGGAGTAACCAACCATTCCAGTTGAAAATTTACACTAGCTGTGAAGATGACACAGAGCATAGGATGGAGCCTATACACAGGAGTTACCACTCCACATGGTCCTGAAGCTGACAGGCATTTTGCTCCAAAGCAGAAGAGATTAGAAGAATGGACGGATTTATGCTTGTCGTTACTCGTGAAGCTGAAATAGGGCATGGTAGTCAGTAGGTGTCAGCAGGCCTTAGGCAGAGAGGGGCGTCTCACCGTCATTGAGACGGCCAGGATACTGATGGGGACGGCCAATTTTCTGTGAGACGGCCTTGAGACGGCCACCAAAAAAAGATTTTTTTTGGGGGGGGGGTCAACGATTTCGTCAGTCAGCATTGACATAGTGCATTTTGACGTGCAGTGGGCATAATATGACATGCCGAGTTGCTTTCTTGACTCCACCAAACTGGCGTCTTTCGGTCTCGATCCACGCTCCGCACTGGTGCCCGCGATTTGCGAGTGCATTTGTGCTATAGTGATTTTCATCGTTCACAAGTGAGACACCCTATTTCAAATTCCTGGCTAAGGCCCTGGGTGTCAGTAGGAATTCACACTGATGGTGATGTCAGCATAGGGTAGGCAGTGACTTGAGCAAGACTAGCTAGAAATTTACTTTGGTCATGAGTTAGGCTGACTTGGAGAATTGTAGAAAACTCTATAACAGGAGTGGCTTCCATCATTTAGGAGTCTACATTGTCTGCATTGCTGACATAGTACGAGTCACTACGCAAGTGGAACTATATGCACCTGTGAAAAACAGACAGACCTTGAGACTTTTTGATTGAAAGCTTTAGCGATGGCCTAGATTCACAGTAGGGACCTCACAATATCTATACCCATTAACATATGTGGAATCCCACAGCGACAGACAGATATCAACTTAGCTTGTACTTATTTAACATTATAACAGTGAGCTCAGTCTTGAAGAGAAAGACAAAAAAAACATGGGACTTACAGTGATGAAACTTGCATTGTAATAGTCAGAAAATGGATCATCAGGTAACTTTGTCAGCTTCACTCTTGAGTGATCATCTGGAGAAATGAGACAAAATGGTACAAACTTATCAACTTTGGGAACTGACAATTCGATACAAGAGAAAAAACTTCACTTTGGTTGACTCATGTCTTCAAAGCAGAGATGTCCCTTTGTGATGTTGTAGATTTCAAATACTGGTGCACTGATGACACCCTGACAAAAAAAACAGTCAACAGATTGGATTGAATATCAGATTTGATTTTCTGAACGTATTCTACATGCAGGTAATACTGTGAACGTATTCTACATGCAGGTAATACTGTGAACGTATCCTACATGCAGGGAATACTGTGAACGTATTCTACAGGTAGGTAATAATGGGAACATATTCTACATTCAGAACGTATTCTACAGGTAGGTATAATGGGAACATATTCTACATTCAGAACGTATTCTACATGCAGGTAATAATGGGAACATATTCTACATTCAGGTAATACTGTGAACGTATTCTACAGGTAAGGTAATACTGTGAACGTATCCTACATGCAGGGAATACTGTGAACGTATTCTACATGCAGGTAATAATGGGAACATATTCTACATTCAGAACGTATTCTACATGCAGGTAATAATGGGAACATATTCTACATTCAGGTAATACTGTGAACGTATCCTACATGCAGGTAATACTGTGAACGTATCCTACATGCAGGGAATACTGTGAACGTATTCTACAGGTAGGTAATAATGGGAACAAATTCTACATTCAGAACGTATTCTACATGCAGGTAATACTGTGAACGTATCTACATGCAGGTAATACTGTGAACGTATTCTACATGCAGGTAATACTGTGAACGTATTCTACATGCAGGTAATACTGTGAACGTATTCTACAGGTAGGTAATAATGGGAACATATTCTACATTCAGAACGTATTCTACATGCAGGTAATACTGTGAACGTATTCTACTTGCAGGTAATACTGTGAACGTATTCTACATGCAGGTAATACTGTGAACGTATTCTACATGCAGGTAATACTGTGAACGTATCCTACATGCAGGTAATACTGTTGAACGTATTCTACATGCAGGTAATACTGTGAACGTATCCTACATGCAGGGAATACTGTGAACGTATTCTACAGGTAGGTAATAATGGGAACATATTCTACATTCAGAACGTATTCTACATGCAGGTAATACTGTGAACGTATTCTACATGCAGGTAATACTGTGAACGTATCCTACATGCAGGGAATACTGTGAACGTATCCTACATGCAGGTAATACTGTGAACGTATTCTACAGGTAGGTAATAATGGGAACCTATTCTACATTCTGAACGTATTCTACATGCAGGTAATACTGTGAACGTATTCTACTTGCAGGTAATACTGTGAACGTATTCTACATGCAGGTAATCTGTGAACGTATTCTACATGCAGTAATACTGTGAACGTATCCTACATGCAGGTATACTGTGAACGTATTCTACAGGTAGGTAATAATGGGAACATATTCTACATTCAGAACGTATTCTACATGCAGGTAATACTGTGAACGTATTCTACTTGCAGGTAATACTGTGAACGTATCCTACATGCAGGGAATACTGTGAACGTATTCTACAGGTAGGTAATAATGGGAACATATTCTACATTCAGAACGTATTCTACATGCAGGTAATAATGGGAACATATTCTACATTCAGGTAATACTGTAAACGTATTCTACAGGCAGGTAATACTGTGAACGTATCCTACATGCAGGGAATACTGTGAACGTATCCTACATGCAGGGAATACTGTGAACGTATTCTACATGCAGGTAGTCGAGGATGGGTGCAGATCATATACTGATTGTTCAAGACAATGAATATGTAAGTCATCATCATCCTGCTTTAGATCCGAATCAATCCATTCACTGGGTAAGACGGTTCATGAAGCTCTTCCCTCCTGGTACGGGTTCCTTATTAGCAGCAGGGCCCAGACTCTAGTCCTTCAGATCTTGTTATAGCATACTAGAGGTTCTCCTTGATCCATCAAGAGGAGCTATAGTAGCAATCTCTACATAGGCACACCTGATCCAGCCCTTACTGCAGAGCTATATAGAGTTCAGGCGGGGCATAGCCACCCACCCATGCTTTACCGAATGAACATCTTGTTTTGCAGGTTCCTTGTTTGTGGATTTTCAAGAGTGTGAAAACTGTTTTTCATGCGGAGGAGCACAGCGAAGTTTAGCATGGAAATGGCGTTACCATGCAAACATAGGGAACTTGATGCACATAGTTCCAGCAACATGACAGACAGATCATTAATGAGGTATCACTCACAGGGCAAAACATTAGGGAATGCATTCTTCTGGCTGTTCTCTGGTCTGATGGCCACAGTCCATGGTTCCTGCTGGCTTGGAGGCAGAATCTACAAAATCAAGGTAAAAACCAGCAGTTGAAATCCTTGTAAGGAATGCCGTTTCAAAAATTAAAGTACATACTAAGGAACAACAACTGCAAGGCCAAGGAGATGGCTCCCAAAGTCCCAATGTTTACCATGACACCCAAAAACTGTTCATAGCTACACTGCACCCCCCCCCCCCCCCCCCATGTGAAGAAGGGAGTACAAGGTTGAGGAAAGAAGACGCAACTTGCACAGAAACTGCGAAACTGCAAAATGTCTCTCTGATTGGTTATAGAATCAAAACAGGGTCAGCCTCAAGCGATGCAGTACACCGAGGGGGGGGGGGGGGGGGGGGGGGGTGGGGGGGGGGGGGGGGGGGGGGGGGGGGGGGGGGGGGGGGGGGGGGGGGGGGGGGGGGGGGGGGGGGGGGGGTGGGGGGGGGGGGGGGGCGGGCTGCTGGGAAGTATGTTGTAGTTGTGACAATTTTTTGTTGACTGATGCTATAGTTACTTCAGGAGACGACTGACCGCTGCTTTTTTCTGGACCCAAAAAACCCCGTCATTCCTTTTTTTTAGGTATAACTTGCCAAGCAGAGAATCGATCCTGTTCAAAGCCCAGCACGGGTGCAGACCTAGATACTGCACCTAACTGTCAGCTGGTATGTAGGGGTAATCACACGCAGACGGCAACTCACAAATTGCCGGCCCCTCGTTTGTCCCTGCTCCTATCCCTCGTGCTGAGGCTGCCGTGTTTCGTGATATGACTAAACAATGTCAATTTAAGTCTTCTGATTATAGCAAGGAGTGGTTTTTGTGGGCCAACCAAGCTTCTGATACATTCGTGTACATACACGTTTTCTTTGTTCAGTATAAGAAAGGCCCCAGCCTATTTGCTTTTAATGTCCTGATGATGGGGCCAGTGCTGCCTGGAAAGCAGTCTCCTTCCCAAGTGCTAACACTAGGTGGGCTGACACACACCAGCAGGCAGAATTAACTGGTTGTGTGTGATGATCGGTAGTTACAGTTCATGCCAAACCAAACTTTCCTGATTACTCAGGCTACTTGGCACTCAAGTTGATTGTTCTACCTAGAGAAAAACCAACATGCCTCCTCGGGATTCAAACCCACAACATTTGGGTTCCAAGATTAATCACCAGACCACTAGACCATGTCGACTCGATGAGTTGTATCATTACCTGGTGGTATCTACTGTCATCTTGCCATTTTGCATGGTGTCCATGATAAGACAAATGAACACAGTGCCGCCAACCGCGATAGAGGCATCACTGGAAACCAGGAAGGCAGAAGTTGGTAATAAAATAGGGCACCAATGAGCTGAGCTCAAACCACACAATTGCAAATATATCATTGCAGATAAAATGACCGATTGACTCATCTTGATACCTAGATGACCACAGACTCCAAATCCATGAACACCACACCCCACCAAGTACCATGGTCAGACAATCACCACTCTGCAGGAGCATCTGACACTCCAAAATACCCATTGGGTATTCTCCATGTTATTTGACTCTGAATCCAGAATACCCCATATGCACCACTAGTCCATGTACATGACAGCGTTCCTGTAATCCAACCCAATCTTAGGAGAAAGAAGCATTTGCAGTTTACAACCAGGGTAAGGGGTGGGGTGGTGGTGGGCAGACAGAACACAGGACAGAACGGGACCAATTATTTAGTTAGAAAGAAAGAACCATTCAAATTCTCCTGCAAAAAATATAGAGTTCCTATAACTACAGTACATTACCACAAAACTCTCTGTGAATTTTTGTGCTCCTGTTTGCTCCCCATCCTCGATATAGGCGGGAGTTCAGAGACATTGAATTGGTTACCTGGGGCCTCCATTTGTTGTACACCCCACGTGAATACCCATCACTACTACCCTTCCACAGCCATGACGTGGATCTCCTCATAGTCCCCTGCACCGCCATAGTACTGGTGTCGATTGGTACCATCGCTATCCAATGTAGATACCAATGACTGGGTAGAATCCTCCTGCCCGCCATTGTTGAAACCACCCCTGGTATGAGGTGTGACTAGCTCCAGTGGCAGCCCATTATCCCTAGAAAGCTTCTGCAACATCGGGATGACCCTCGATTGTCACGCTTTTGTACCTCCACCTCTGACAACATCCTCAACTAGTGATGGACCAGTAGTATTTTGTCCGTGGGTGGATGACCACCATTGACAATGTCTGGATAATTTTCCACACACTTGAAATCCACTTCCGCTCATGGGTAATGTCATTCACCCAAAGTCCTGTCACCTGTCACTGCCTCTTCTAGTAGTGTCCATCTCAAAATCGCTCCAACAAAAGCCTCCAGAGAGAGCTCCCCAGGGGTTCCTGATGGTCCGAACTGGTCCCCCGCTGCTAAGCATCTTGGTAATCATCTCTAGTCCAGGGTTGGTGCCCTGGTGGTGGGTTTATGCGTGAGTAGCCAGAGTTCCCTGGATGGGTCCTTGTGCCATCCTTGAGGGTATCTTGACTTTGGCGGGACCGAAGTGGATGATTAACTGGCGACCTCCTCTTGGGAGGCGTATAGTAGTTGGGAAGCGAGAGGTAGGCACAGGGGTATACCCTGCCAAAATAATTGTGATGGAACACTCTACCCTCATAAAATAACCACATTGTCCCTATCTAGGAGGAACAAGACAAGAGCACCACAGATACTTAACGAAATGTTATCGTTAAACATGTTGAATTTGTCAATCAGTGGCAGATCTTTTGTTAAGTTTCACCTTTTTGAGGCCTCATCAAGGAAAAAAAGGCAGTAGCGGAGGTTTTGAAGATTGTTTGACGGGCAAGTGTCAAATCATGTTTCTTGAGTCGAGGCAGCAAGTTTCAAAAGCACCAACCCAGATAGGGAAACAAGTTAAAATTATAAAAAAAACCTCCAGATTTGGTGTTCGGTATTTTACTTTGTGGAATAAATGTAGGTTTCTACAATTGTCATGAAGCTATTATGTTATCACAAACCAGGAAAAACTATTATATCTCAATGGCGTACTGTTTTATGTTTTATATGAAATCAATACTAATGATTGATAGGAATTGTTGAACAAGGCGAGCCCCCATTGTCTCGCCTGGTGCACATAGTGTTGAACTTCGATTAGTCACCATTGCAAACAATTACAAGACAATCCATGTCTGCTTCAAAGATTTCGGTATTAGCATTAACAGAAACAGCCGACTAATCAATGACCAATTTCAAATTGGAATAGGACTGAAATGACAACGTCTACTAAAGGAGTAAAAGTTTCGTGGAACTGGTGTCTAAAATGCCTCAAATATGCAAATTTAGGAATTTACTAAGTTTCACAAAAATACGGGCAAACTTTCAACTTAACATAAATTATGCAAATTAATAAGACAACGTGAATGACTCCCGTGACCATGACTCATGATTAAAAAGAATTGGAACATACCCACCAGGTTTCATGAAAATCCCAGCAACTTGAAGATTCATCCGTAATCTTGCTAAGAGCCTAAACAATAAATTACATAAAATAGGAATAATTACCTTACTTAATTAGTGAGTTTTGTGCCCAAAATACTAATCAGAACGGGTTCACCCAACCCTGACGCTACCCTGAAAATGTTGTCGCAATTGCACTTATTGTTCAAAAGATATCCTGCTAACGAGAAAGTGTGACACACACACACACACCACACATGCAGACACACACACACGCCATAGTGACCACTAAGTCTCCTCCTGAATTTCATCAGGCGAGATGAAAATGGCCTCAAAATTGCAAGACACTTAGGTGGGTTAGACAGACCGAGACACCACCTTTGAATCCTATCCATGCACCCCCTCCCCTGTCACTACCATTATATGGTATAGTGGATTTGAGATTCATTTCTGTTCCTCCGGGGACCCAGCATCATGCTTTATACTGAAGGATCAAGATATTTCCAAAATATATTATTGCCAACCTATTAGGCTACGAACAAAGATTTCTACCAGGATTCGAGCAGAGGGCAGACTGACAGTGCTGCACAGTAAATAAGGCAACACCTGTAACACACAATGATGAGTACATACCATCCTTGATATAGACACCATCTTGATCCTCCACAGCAGTTATGGTCTCCGTCTTATGTGAGTTCTTCCGTCTAATGATACTACAGTTGAGAGAATTAGTCGAGAATTGTTGGGATGACACAAACCAACCTCAGTATCATAAACCAATATTCACTGCTGCCCCCATACAGTGCTAACGTATCAGACAACTGGTTCAATAGTCCTTCGAAAAAGGCTACAAAAAGGATGGAGGTCTGAATAATGAATGAACAAATTATCATCACAACTTTTTTTTATTAATTACTTTTCCAATCCAGTTGAGGAGAGTAAAAACACTAGCACATGTGACTATTGGACAGTATGAGCAGTGTTGTAGTCGAGGCCGCTGTATCCGAGGACAAGTCCGAGGCCGCACCCTTCGAGGCGAGGCCGACCCTCGAGGCCGAGGCCACCCCTTCCAAGCCGAGGCCGGGCAAGAATATTAGAGCATGAAATGTCAATGTTTACATTTACAGAAAACATTTTGGTTTGTCTTCCCCATGGCTTAAAGCTAGACTCATACATGGAGACAAAAAGGTTTAAAGTCCAAAAATGAGGATTGAACACAACACCAACTGGTATGCCACAAAATTTATTCCTTGAAGTCAGTGCTCAGAATGAAAAGAATATGATTTTGCAGGCGTAAAAAATGCTAATGCCTTGTGAGATGGGGCTATTAAAGGTTATACTTCCTCATCAAATTAACACCACCTCAATGCAGATGAACACCACTTACCTAGGCTTTTACCAGCGTAGGAAAAATGGTGCAAAGCATTAATGTTTTCTCATGGCGCGGCCCATCAGTTACCTGCACCAACCACCTCAGATTTATTATTGCTAAGAACAAGGTTTCAGTAAGCAATACATTCTAGTAGCACAAAGCTAACGACAAAACAAACCAAAAAGCAAGAGTAGTGAGTCCTTGACTGCCTTGAAGTTCTTACTAGATGACTTTTGATCTTACCCCAAAACAATAGGGATCATTTAACATTATGAGGAACCACATACCAAGAATGAATTGATCCACGAAGGGGGGGGTTAAGTTATATGTGTTTAAGCAAGGCCAGGCGTCATACAACACACTCTCTCTCTCACACACACCACGCACACGCACACCCAACACACAACTGTCATGGACTGCATAGATTCCTTTGACTAATGTCAAAATAAAAAATAATTTTGTGTGATTTTTTTATGTACCTACTACAGTGTCTTTGGCTATTTGACAGGTGATACTAACTAGTGTTTAAATGATTTTTTCATACGAAATATGGCACGGCAATTCAAGCATGGGCTGGACACAGAACTTTTAGGCCTAGATCGGGTGCCAAAGTCCCGAAAAATATTATGTAATTATAATTAAAATACGCATCCACAATCTGCATCAAGCACCACATTTTTGTATTTTATTAGTCCAGGCTTAGGCACAGTTTTATGCACTGGCGACTTTCACCTCGTAACCCTACTACGACATTATGAGGGACGATCATCTCTCATCATCATTGCATACCTACAAAAACCTACAATTCCGCCCAAAATTGTGGCACAAATCTTCCCGAAATACCGTATTCAGAGCTGGGACGGCCACAATTTGGCCGGAGGCCATGCAATCGAACCCCCCCCCCCCCCCGTTTCAATGTGTGAGTTGTTCTTAGGAATGGAATGCACACAAAACACTTCAACATTGCATCGGGGCGCGTGGGCTTTCGCAGACGTGCGGTTTTGGTTCAACTACATTTGGCGGGGATTGCAGGCCACGCCTTACAGGCATGTGCCCCCATGGGTGAGTGTTCACGTGGCCGCGCGGTTGCAGGATTCATTGATTTGTAAAAGCTAGCACATATGCGTATGTTCCTCACTGTGGCAGTGCAAGTAAGTGTCTAGCTACTGTAAGTTGTCCTATGGCCAGCTAGCTCTCTAGGCAGCCGGCACTCTAGCCTGCGCTGGGGACTCGCACGGCGAACGCGGCCGGGCCCAGAAGGTTTGCAGCTTCAGTACCTTTCTCTCGGCAGTCGTTTGGGTGATACCGAGTATGATATGTTAGTTCAAGTTATCGCGGTAATACAAAACAACGTATCATTCTGTGACATAGATTTTTTTTTCTCAATAGCCAAAAAATATTGTCCGGCCTCGACCCGGCCTGGCCCGAAACCCAAGGCCAGAAGCTACGAGGTCGAGGCTGCAGCCTCCAAGGCCGAGGCAGGCAAAAACTGGCCTCGAGACCGAGGCCGGCCTCGAGTCCTCCAACACTGGTATGATGTATTGCATTACAGTGGCCTATGATCAAGTTCATGTCAAAGTCGCACAAACCTCTTGCTGAGGGGGGGAGGAGGAGGGGGCGTTATACATATCTTCCCATGATACTTCAATTTTGGGGTTGTGGTTGGAGACTCAGCTTCGCTCGTTTGGTATTAGCTGTGAACTTTGAAACATAATTTCCCAGTATGATGATGTTAGAATGTAGTTGACGTTTGACTCACCACCAAATGGTACCGGAAGAGAGGCAAGTGCCACAAACACCACAGCCAGAAGAATAATGACTAGGACAGGGATCCCATAATCTGTGAAATTGAAAATAGGAGAATGTGTCATATTACAGTATATAACCATGGGACCTCTCAGCAAGATAAACCAATGCTATGACGTCCTAAAACCTGGTCAGCTTATGATTAGGCAGACCCCACCAGTACAGAAATGGAACATTTCAGAGCAAATTACTGTCCATTGATATCATGATAATCACCCAAATAACACAGCACAATTAGAATCTTCAGCCAATATGATATCTATTCTCTGACCTTCCA
Source organism: Sclerodactyla briareus (assembly GCA_026419785.1). Taxonomy (NCBI): domain Eukaryota; kingdom Metazoa; phylum Echinodermata; class Holothuroidea; order Dendrochirotida; family Sclerodactylidae; genus Sclerodactyla; species Sclerodactyla briareus. The sequence goes on along the minus strand of JAODTK010001921.1, from coordinate 121,222 downwards.
TGCTGAGCATGCCAGTTAATGTATCCCATATCAGAGACAAAGTTTGCTTTGTGAAATGAAAACAGTAGATAATGCTCATTGCTGTCATTACTGTGGGTGCATTGGCTCGAAGCCTCAACATGACCTGACCAAAAAAGATAAGACAAACTGCTAGTTTTCTTTCAAGTAGGGCGGGCCAGTGTACAGCGGAATTTGTCCCAGGACAGACTCACTGGAAATGGTTTCAATGAATTTGGGCTCATGTGGTTCAAGGCAATTTTGTGCTGAGTTTTCTTTTCTTACACTTTCTAGCCCAATGAGAGTTATATTTCACTTTACAAGATATTGCCTTCAATTCACCACTTTATTTGGTCTAGAACTATCCGAAAAGTGAACGTGCAACACAAGTCACGTTTTCTTGTCACGCTAGTCACAATACACCTTTACGGGTATGTCATGCATTACAACATTTTTCCAAAGTTGTATGGTAATTGAGGTAGAGGTGCTTTTTAACACCAGCATGAATGTCAAAAGTTATCGGAAACATTTTAGTAAGACATAAGAAATCAAAACATTTGTGTGTGCATTCCAAATTTTGCTAATAGTAATCTGTCCGCGAGTCACCTTCAGTTTTTTGTCAATTTCTTCCTCAATACTGAGGATCAAAATTTGATCTCTACTGCATAGTAAGCATTAAAGCAATTACCTATCCGACTACATGAATGATTTTCTCCAGATAATTTCTTCATTCGACTGAAGGATATCAAACAAAGAGGAAATTTAGAAAATGTCACGCGAGTCACTATGGAATTTACCTTAAGAATTATTATAGTTCTTCCTATAGTGGACGACAGACCAGCATAATTGTTCTTTTTCCATGGTTGGAGACTTACCAGCACCTGCTGTTGTGATGGTCAGGTAGTGACTGGATCGGAACTAACCTATAAGAATGGAATCAGCAGAAATTAGTTAACAGTTATGACACAGTGATAATGCAATTCAAAACTTGTTGTTCCTGCCCAGTCAGAACATGTGCACTCATAAACTACTGGAGGCCATTGAAAGAAACGAGAACTATGGACACCAGGTAACCACAATGTGCATCATGGGGAAAAATCCAATCAGTCAAGGATTGGGACTAGAAGCCTGGGTCCTATTATAGTAGCATCAACATGTGAATTTGACTACCTGTAGGTCGGACTGGACAGGCTTAAGTAGGTTTCAGGCACAATTAATATTTCAAATTCATGCAAGCACAAATGTGGTACTTAGTGTCCAAATAGGTTGTAGACAGTTTGCAGAGATGGAAATTCTAAATGAAATAAATTAACATTATACTTCTCCATTAACACCAAAATAATGGGCATGTTCGGTTTCTTCAACCCACTTCTCCCTTCTTATTGGATTATTGATGTGAATAACCTCATCATCAGTGTATTGTGACCTACATCAGAATACTGTGACGTAAAAAAGGTTCCGCCTGATTTGAAGACAGTGCTGACAGAGAACAAACTTACAATCCAAATTATCCAGTTGCACATAGACCCTCAAGAACACAGCATACTGTGTGTCGCCTCTAGATGAGCGATTCATACGCGCCTGATAGAGGTTGACAAGATCGGGTGATACAGACGTCTGAGGTGGCATTGCCTCCACTGAGAGAACACTCACTAGAAGACGTCTGGTTCCCTCCGATGATGATGTAGACACATCCACTGATGCTGAAAAATAGCAAGTATGAATGGATGTTCAGACACAAATTGTTACCTTTTACCAAACAGGTAAGAGCAAACATGAAAGAGCAATTTATTTAGATAGTTGTAATGTCATTCTGGTTACATGATACCAAGTACCATGGATAATTAAGCCAGTTTCGTGGTTGTAAGTGTGCTATGCTCATATGAACGTTCGGGGGGAAATAGACAAGATTCCCTTCATAGAAAATCATTAAAGCTTATTTCTATACTGTCACCACTATTTGAAAATGCCACCAAGTATCCATGGTTTGACAGATGTTATGTTGCTAAGAATGGGGGTGGGTCGTGGGGTAGTGGGGAAAATCTGTGAAGTTTTGTGTTGGCAGGATTTGTAAATGTCGGGCAGGGGAAGTGCAAAAAGATTGTTCTGCACACTGGTGTCAACGTCATTCCCTCATGACCTTTGATACAATATCATTATCGTCTCATTGAACTTAACTCCAACAACCAATACAGATTTGTACAAGTGCCATTTTCTCCCAACATTGACACCCTACTCATGCAAGTTTGACGTTGATCTGTCAGGCATGTTGAACTTAGTACAGGTAGAGTACACAAACCCCCAGAAATATAACAATTTCTACTTTTTTCTCATGTTGACCCTCATACTCATACAAAAATTAGGCAGCATTCATGTCCCATCACAGGGATCCATGTTTGGTTTGATATCGCCAGGCATGTTGAAGATTCTACAAGTTTTCACTCTTTCCCCAAAGTTGAATAACAATTATAATCATATAAATTTGATAATGCACAATATCCATCACGGATGCTCACGGCACCTTACAAAAATGGAAAAAAATAAAAAAAAACAAGAGACCACCACAGCCTAACAAGGAATCATTGATGAGCTTGCAACAACGTTCAAAGTAGTCTTGAACTTCAAGGGCCTCTCACAAGGTTCAGGGAGCATGGAAGCAAATTCCAAATGCATGGGGCTGCCACAGGGCAAGCTCTGTCATCCCACAACCATCAGGAGCAAGACATGGTAGATCCTTTGAGGCTAGACTGGAGAGAAGGGCTAGGAGCATAGTCAATAATTCAAAAATACATCATGGAGCCTCACCATGCAAAGATTTGAATATTAATTAACATCAACTTATAGACAATATGGTATTTGATAGGAAGCGAGTGGTAGACTCTAGAAAGCATAACATGAATATTCCCAAGACTATAATAGTAACTAACTGTGCAGCATTGTTTTGTATGCGCTGGAGACGACTATTTGTTCAGCAGACAAACCATACAACAGAGCATTCCCAACGTCTAGATGGCACGTTACATAGGATAGACACCGCCATCAGTCAGCCACAGCATGTTAAAAACTTCCTCATTTTACCAGTGTTACGTGAGATGATGATGTAGATGGGACAATGTTAGAAGCACACGGTAGCATAGACAAATGGGAAGCCAATTAATATAACACAAACATTATGAACTTAAAATATCAGAATCTCCAATAACAATATGTCGGAAGCCTGAACTTCGGGCAGGTTTGTTGTCCATAAAGAATTGAAAAGAAAGTTTTCTGTTGGATTCATGGACGGACCTCCCTGATGCATCCCTCAACACACTCCAAACTTGTTGTTATGTGATGGTGGTTGACTTGAAGGTGAGGTAGAGCTGAGTGTAACTAGCATACATGTGCTACTGCAGACAATGCTTTAGAATATTCTTGTAGGTATGTATATATTGTGAACAGCAGAGGACCTAAGACGCATCCTTGTGGAACAGAAAACTTCTGGATAAACTAATTTGATAAACTGTCCCAAATTCGAACCCACTGAGGAGGATTTTCAAGATAGGACTGACACAAAGCTGAAACAGTACCCATCAGACCGAAGCTGCTCAACCTGGATAACATGACAGCATGGTCAACAGTGTCAAATGGGACGGTCAAGTCTAGTAATATAAGGGCTGTTAACTCACTCTTGTCCATACCTAACAGGGAGTTATTGTGCACATGAGGAGGGCGGCTTCAGTGCTGCAGTGAGGACTGTTGGACCTTTTTTAAAAGTTGATGTATGTGTTCGTAAAAAAATACTGCAAAGCATCTACATACCTGTCGAGGACTAGTGCTGCATGGAGTGCGCCATCATCAGTAACAGCAGATACCCCTATCAGGAACGGGAAGTCGTCATCCGGGCGACTCCTCCTTGATGACTGGTCGCTCACGACTGCAACTCATAGCAGCTGTAGTTAGGCAACGAGCGATGTACTGGTCAATTATATGAAGCAACCCTTATACCCCACCCCCACCTCAGACAGGGCATGTTATCGTCAAAGGTAGGTCATATAATTCATGTACATTGACGCGCCCCTCAGTCATAAAGACGATTGAAACTTGCACCCACTGACAAGCCGGTTTCGATTCTACAATTTTTCATCCGAGCAAAATGGCATACACCTAGAGTTGCCTTTGTGACTGACCATCCAGAAGAAGTGATGCACATGAGAGTCATTTTGGATTTGCCATGACCCCAAATTTAACCCAAACACCCTTGAACTGCCATGCCCAGGGTATTGGAGGGGGGGGGGGGGGGGGGGGTGGAGGTGTCAGTATCATGAGTTGATATTGATATGCAAGCAAGCAACCTCTAGACCAGGCCTACTCAACTAGTTTCGTGGAAGTGCCAACCAAGATGTTACTATCAAAGCTCCACCACAAATTGGCGCTGAGCGTGCAAGGAAAATGTTTGTCTTGCAGAACCCTGAGATTGCAGAACGCCATTCCCATGCCTTCAGCGGAAAACAACAAATTAAACATATGCAGATATTCATTCAAGAAACGTTCTTGAAGGAACCCGATCATTGCCCACTAATATTCTTTTTCAAACTATTGGTGAAGGCACTCCCCAACTGCGAATTGTCATCAACATTGTTTTTTATTTCAAGTTGAATGACCATACACTGAATATTGCCAACCTTAACCTCATGGCTAACGTTGCACTTTTGCTCATGGCGATTTCCTTGATGTTTGAGATGCTCGAAGTAGTTGCCCATGGGCACATGTGTTTGAAAGGGCACAATTGCTGTGGGTTCCGCATATTTTACAGCTTGGTTTAGTCAGTTTAATAGTCGAGCATTTGAAAAATAATATTTACTGTCTGACACGTTTTCTGTATTATTTTACAGGCCAGTCCGTCGTGTGTCATTTGGAATGCCTCAGAGCGCCACGAGTGGCGCGCGCACCGCCATGTGAGAACCTGCTCTAGAACCTTGTTATTCATTATATGGGTCCAAAACGCAATCACAAAATTTTTCTAACTGTATACCCAAATTTAAAAATCAAAATTCTAATTAATATAAACAGAATGGATTTGATTCCCTTCCCCCAAATATGATCCCTCATACATACCAGAAACAAAAGGTTCCTTCACTTGAAAATGAAACTGCAACAAGTTTCCTTCTGAGCAGACTGTGATTCTGAGCCGACTGTGTTCACGAGCAAGGTGTCAGATCCACACACTAACATCCGCACAACTGAGATTCCTCTGAATTTAGAGCATTCACTGATATTTTACTAAACTGGCTGAACAATTTCAATATTTGGAAAATTGATTTATCCTGGGATTCCATAACTGCTATGCATGTCCGGGCTGGATGTGAAATCACATATTTACGGAAACACTGCAAGTTTCATGCGAGAAGACCAAAAAAATTCAGAAGTTCATGCATATTTTTGTTGATTGGCTTTTTAGTTAGATATTCCCTAGATTAATTTACGGTGATACGCATCCGTATACGCATTGGAATAGATGCTTTATTTTGCCTATTCGGTAATTGGGTTGCCTTTATTTACAATTTTTTTTGCCTCTGTAGAACCAATATCTATCTTTGCAAACTAAAAGAGGACATATTCAGACTCTAGCCTCCGCTCAGGTGACTTAAATTGGTGATTGTTCACATATGCACGCATCTATGGAATCCAGCCTTAATCTGTCAGTTCAGGCCAATTCAAGCTAACTGTTTCAACCCCAGCTATGCAATAATGAAAAGACCTTCACCGATAACTAGTTCGGTTTTAATCCCTCCTGACTAGAAGAAGAAACCAATGTGACTCGGACAGGCTCAGTCAGCACCGCAACCGCTCTCTTCCACGCATCATCAGGAAACCAAGGCCATGTTGGCTCACAGAGATCTCATTCTGATCACCACACCACACTACCATCACAAATTACTACCATTAGTAGGCATGATCGGGAAATCCCAATAGTGAATGCCTGCTATGTTCCAGAGAATTTTTCAAGTCATCCATGTTGATTGATTTTTACATCAGTTTCTTTCTCTCTTCTCCCCCCCCCCCTCTCCCCCACAATTTTTTTGAGAGAATGAATATGCTCAAGAACTGCCCATATGAGGAATGTTCTTATCAATGATCATTAAACCCACCTGATTGGTCCATTTCTATCACTGACAGGAGACACAGCTATTTTCACTGACGTACTGCTAGTGGCATTCCCATCCTCATACAGGCTCAAATCAGGTACCCTGTCAGGCTGCGACAATAGAAAATGGAAAGTAGTACTACTTAATCGAAGGAGATGAATTCACATCTTTGTCATATTCCATGCGTAAACATACCTTCGATCTAACAGTGCCTACGTTAGTCGCTAGGGCACTGGCTGGCCGCGCCTGACTGGACGGAGCTGAGCATGAGTTTTCAACTTAGTGGAATATTTTGTTACTATAACAACAGATTTCTCGATTAGAATTGTATGTAGGAGTTCTAGTATCCAGGCTTTGATTATAATACTGATAATGGGTCAATTAATTGCATTAACCTGACCCATCTAAGTGCGTTTTCAGGTTCGTTTCCCCATAACAAATGGGTTTTCTGAAAACTCTTTTCTCTTCAATTTGAAATTGTGCAATTTGTCTAATGCCCAATATTTTACTTTCTCTTGATAGGATAGCTGCACAATTGAATTTCAACTTGAACCGAACAAGTCTTATCAGCTTATCATGTTTTCAAGGATTTTCAACATTGATCTCTGTGAGGGATAATGTCTGCTGCAAAAGTTCTTCAATATAGGCCCTAGTTGATGAAGTCATTCTTTACAAAGACTTCACAAAAAGGTACTGCATGATTAGACTCTCTGCCTGGCGAAATGGGCGATATGGTTGCCAACTAGGATTTGCATCACAGTCAGGCACTCAATGGTACATCAGAGCTAGGGACAGGGTCCAATAGAAGGAAATTGGAAAATGGGAAATAGATTCCTAAATTCACATTCAAAATGAGACTGAGGGAAAATTTTCACAAAAAAAAGTTGCATCCAACTGAATTCTTTCTTAGCCATGCTAAGGCAGCATGCTAGGCCTCAATCTTGTCACTACAACAAGCTAACACCATGAGGTAAATAGATGGCACTGACACCTACCTCCCCTCCGAGTCATACATGTCCCAATGGCGGAGACGAAATCGCCCTCAAAATAGTCATTCCCAGAAGACACTCACCCTCAACTCCCTAGAGTAGACCGGTTCAGAGACAGTGTATCCTTCCTGATGGCTAGCCCTGGGTGGTCCAGTTTACCTGACGTCCAATTAGCTGTGGGTGTCTCAAACTCTCGTTGAGTGGCCGTCTGTTGAATCTAATGCAAACATATTTTTCGAAAACAGGAACATAATAGAATGAAATAAAAGAATGCATAATACAAAGTCGATGCAAAGTGTACTATTACCCAAACAAAACTGGTCACAGGAATACTACCTCTTGTTTCTCTATCAATGAGCAAGAATGCAGCATTTACTGTGCAGAATCTATGGGCAGCCTAATTCACCACCCCATGTCCCTCCCCCCAAAAGTAGATCTCAATTAGGTGCAGATGCATTCATGTTAATTTGGGGTTGTGGGGCGTAATTCCTAGTTTTCACCTGTGCTGATATAAAGCATTAATTCACTCTTAAGATATCAAAACTATGAAGGAAAAGTCTTAGGCTTCCTTGACTGCCGTGTGGTCAATGACCCAGAGGACATTTACCCTGACCCCAAAACAATAGGGACCAGTACTCATCATGGAGAACCCACCTACTGAGTGGGGAGCTTGATTCATCGCAAGTGAGTAATGATTTTCACAGCCACATATTGCCAAATGTTTGTTTTTAACAATTTGAATCTTTTGCCCAAAATGATGGCCGATCTGCACTCCCTCAAAGCTGCATATTGAAAATTCCAGCTTGATCGGACAAGCATTTGGGACTTATCAAGATCGCAGGGTTTTTCAGACTTGACCTTGTGGACCGGCAGATCACCTTTGACCTGAACCCAAAAACATCAGACTCAATGTACTCATTATGTATCATGTACACAACGGTTTAATTTTTTTAATTTTTTTAAGTTGTTTTTTAACGGAAATAGCCGTAATAAAAAAAGCATTGTCTCACATGTACAGAATTTGCAAACCGCAGGGCGGTGACAGCTTACCCAAGTCATGCACGGTCTCCGGGTGACTGCAAGGGTAAGGCGGATGACCACAAACTGGTCTGCCGGCAAGAGGCCAACCCAACCATAAAGCCTAGCAAACTTGTGACTGCCAGGTTTTGAGAACTTCAAATTTCGTAGGGATTCCACCAGGCCCAGTAGGTTTTGTGTGGGCAATCATATTAATTGGCTGATTTTTCCCCAAACATACGGTCACGCTTGCGAAATGCTTACGGGTCGATTACACAATCGACCGTGAACTTTCGAAGCAGCCACAAAATTCTGCATTGCCCGTGACTGAGAGCGACAGACCGTACGCACTGCGGCCTTGAACTCCGCACAGGTGAGGTAGGGTTAAAACCTAAAACTGAATTAACAGAGTATAATCTTACCTTATAGTGCAGGCCCTGGACCATGCGCAGTGGATGGTGCCTACCATGATACATTACAGTACGTGTCAGACTCTCAAGCCAGACTGAAGTGGGGGGACTCAATGCTGATTAGGGAAAGCTGAAATGCGAACTTTCAGAACCAATGGAGAATTGAATCTTGTATGTATCCCGTAGGATGCTCACATTCTATGACAATTCATCCAGTCAATAGAAGGGGCCAAGCTACAGGCAGATCACCACTGTATCAGGAAAACATACCAATCAGCTAAATGAGTCTTTTAGAGGGTCAGGAATAAGTCGGCACAATTCGATTCCAGAAAATATTGATAACTTAATAATAATAATAATACTAATAATAATAATAATAATAATATAATAACCATAAGAATAATAATAATAATATTAATTAATACATAAATACATTTATACTGTTACCAGAAAGAATTTGAGGAACCATTATGCTTTCAGGCTTTCCAGTGGTGTTTGAGCTCAGGAATATTAATTTTAATAATGTGACATTGGGTGCTGACTTTCGATTCATTTAAACTCGAAAATGCAAGGTTGCCACTTCATAGGGCATGACCTATATAGATGAATTAGGCATACCCAATGATAGGAGTGAGAACACAGGACCTGTTTTTTTCCCTGCGAAAAACAACAATATTATCGTATTTTTATTTCCAGGACAGGGTGCATGGATGAAAAATGTCAATGCAAACCAAGACCAAGCCAGTATAGGTTCTTTCTTTCCACACATATACTTGTTCCTCTTTACAGCAAAACAACTGTACACTTTAGGTTCAGCAGGGAAGGAAATGCACTTCATTCTTGCACAGAGAGCATCTGTAGATTCAAGGACCTGATTAGAACCAGCAGTGGTATGTATAGCGCTCAACACTTGTTGACATGCAGATGTCGTCGGGAAGAGTGGTTTACCAAAGGTCGCAGTCAGCAGACACATTCGCTCTCAATACGTCTTTGTCATAGCTTGGACTTGGTGCAGAGATGAAGTGCAGATAAGCATGAATGTGCAAGAAGAAGCTAATGAGGTGTCCATATATCCTAAGGGTAAATCGGAGGCACAGTGCCAGGAGATATAATTATACATAGCATACTCGGGTAAGTACTTCAATCTAGCCACGGACCAGACGGTTAGGGTCCTCGGGTTCCGGACAACCACTTGATTGGCTTCATACGGCATAGTTCTACACACCAGTGTAATGTTATACACGTTAAGGGGAGAGCCCCTCACGCTGCAATTAGAATCTTTCCACACAGGGTGGTTGCCAGGAACCTGCACAGAGGGGTGCAGTCACGTTATCGTTGACGGCGGATTACCGTCTCCCAGGTGAAGGAGAAGCTATCTGGCGAGTGACATCCAAAGGAGGAATGAGATGGTCAAGATGGGTTGTCTGAAAAACAGAGGTGAACAAAATTCTGTGTAATTCTAGAAGAATTCTAGGGTATATCCTCTCTTCCAAATTACTTGCATTTTTCACATGCCTTGGACTCATATCCTGCCTGTGGCCAACTGGGATGATTCTACTGCAGTAATCAGGGGTAGCAATAGCTATACTGGATTGACAATGCTATGAGAATATCGAAGATGAACAATTCATGATATTTTTTTAACGTTGCTATGTCATGTGCGAGGCATGTACAACCAACCTCTGGCATATTATAGCTGAACAGGGTTTCTCAAAGTGGTCCCTACCGCCCCCCAGGGGGCACTGGGAAGTTTTAGAGGGCGCTCTGCGTATAGAATCAAGGGGATAGCGCGGGGCCTTGAGACTGGTTTGGCGAAAGTCACTGATGACTACGGGTACCACCATTCTTGTCGGGTTGGGAAAACCGATCTTGATCTTCCTATTTCTTGAAGTTTGGGCCTTCAGGAATCGCAAGTAGCTGCCATGCCAAAATTACGACAGGGTGCTTGCCTTCTCGTTTCATCGCACTTGGTAGAGAGTGGGCATCACCATTACATTCATACAATGACCTTGCTTCCGCTGTCCCATTTCTTTTATTCTGATGTGTTAGCGCCATAGATAATTCCCTGACCCGGGGAATCCCCACAAAGAACTGTAGAATTGGCGATTGTTGGATACTACAGTAATTCTGACTTGTACCTATTCCGATTCTTCACAACTTCGTTTTGGCTCTTGAAATTACTTCATAATTTTATATCACACAAAACAATAAAGATCTGTACCCCTTTTGATGGAAACTACATACCCCCGTAATCCCGTATACAGTTAGGACGAATGGTTGAATGGTTGACTAGAGGAAACGCTTAGAAGGGGGGCCTGAATCGTTCAGAATGGCGGGAGGAGGGGGCAGTCTAAAAAAGTTTTAAGAACCACTGGCTAGAAGATACATGTCCCCTCCCCTGTGCTGTAAGCGATTGCTCTCCTAGCGTTCACACTACATGCATGCATAAGAGCACCTTTCACATCACTGTGCTCCACCCAGAATTCTCTCTGTAGCTTCCTTGCAATTTAAGGTTGGAGCAACACAAATTGTTCGTTGCTGATACAATATTATGCATACAAATGCCAGCGCTTGTCTTCAGTGTTAGCTCACCCACGGGGGGTTAATTTTTTTGGTGTTGTTATAGTTAAATCACTTTTTCTCTTCAAATAATCACAAGCATTAGGCTGCATTGCCTCTTCAGTTGATATAATATCTCCATGATAATGATCAGAGATTACCACTGATATACATGTAGGCACCTAGCTACCATACAGTCACAACATGCCGACATGGAAACTTCAAGCCTGGAAATGTAAACTGAAAACTGTCACCATGTGTTATACCTCAATATACTGAACCTTGAATTCCTCTCTTTAATGAACAAAATGTGGGCTACTCCAGAAAAACCAAGGAAACAATATACAAGGTTCGAATTGCAATATGATTTCATAAGCACAAGACATTTTTTATTACAAGGTAAGTAAATTATTGGAGGAAAGAAAGAATTTTCATAGACGCCAAAATCTGTTTACAAAAAACTACTGACAATGAAGACATGAATATCCCGAGTGTCTGTTATCCCTTCCCCAGCCTGGCCAACACTATACGTCCCGTTGTGGATGAGGCTCACATTGGGTGCCACCAAGGTACGTGAAGATATCAGCTCGGTGCCTTGAAAGTACTCCTCCTGACTGGTGATTTGAACAGCGCCCTCTGTGGTTCGATTGGGAAGCATCCACTCCAAGATGGGGGGGTAAATGATCCAAAGAATGCGTGCATGAACAGCTCCAGTGAGGCCACAGCACTTTTTGGTGACCATGGTGGGGAGGCTGCAGATTCTAACCGTGAGCAGATGAGGGGGAGGGAGAGGGCCAGAGAAGGGAAACTGAATACCATTAGTAACATTAAGAGATACTTAGGCTAGAATACCATAGATGCAGATGTGGTGTGCGGTATCAATGTGAAAATCATGATTTAATATTTCAAAACAAATCGGAACTGTATGGAATGTGTAAAAGGGCCATAAATATCTAGCAAACCATGAATAAGAATGTTAAACGCTTATTGGGAAGATTATACATAGAATCAATTTGCGAACACATTGGTAATTTTGCCTACTCAGTGTTATCATTTCCATTCAGTTGGGCTGATAGCAGTATAATTCAGACACTTTTCATGTCTGTACGCGCACGATAAGCGTATTGGCAGGGTATGCCACATCTCAAATCAGCACCTATGTCCAGTTCTTCAACCTTAATTTTAGAGGACAACTACAGTCTGCATTTTGGCTATAACAGTGGTAATATTGCGAGGAAGGAAGAATGGAGAAGTATATATGCAGTTCAAGGGACGCAGCCACTGTCCGAAAGTGGGGGGGGGGGGGGGGGGGGTCATCATCTCAAGAGCAATTGGGGGGGTCCAAGCAGTGGCAGGAAAACATTTTGGGGGAAAAATCCTTATGTATGGAGGCCTGCCCTCCCAAAAGTTGGGGGAGTCAGACACCCCCCCCCCCCCCCCACCCACCCCCCATAGTGGCTGCGCCCTTACGCAGTCAAACCCCATTAGATTCTGTTTCGATTGGAGTTATGACTCAAGGATTGGTCCATTATTTGATAAATAAGGGAGAGGCCCTACCTGAGCAATACTGAATTGTTCATGTCACAAGATGAACCAAGACAGAGAATATCAGGTAATTACTGTTCAATTGCCGTAAATAAGTCAACATTCCACAGAAGGAATTTATTGCAATAAGTCGTTGGTCAGCTGTGAGCAGTGACGTGGAATTTGGTTGGAGGACACAGATTTGATCTTTGAAGAGAAAGTTATGACAGTCTCAATAGCAGATTGGGATTGGCAACACAGGGCAAGAAATGAGTGCGGGCTCAGGGCTATTGGCGAATTCCTGCAGGATGGCCATCAAAAGTACAGCCAGAGAGGGCGATTGTAACCATGTGTGTATAGGAAAGGACCCTTCCAAAGGAAAACTTTCTACCACTTTGTCAAAAAAAGCCATTGGCGATCCAAAAATTAGTCTTGCCCTGGATTACACCCCTGCCTTGGTAACCTCTGAGCACTACAGCGTGAGAAGAGAAGAGAAAGCGAGTTATCGTCGATGCTCATCCATGTCCAGGCCAGGGTTTTATGATGAGCCTCACTTCGCTTCCTGGACCCGTAGGAATTCAAATCAATCAAATCAAAGTAACAAAAGCCTGATTGATTGCGAGGATATTTCCTCATATGCTTTAATTGCATGAGTATATGGATTGAGTACCATGCAGAAGGTGATGGATTCAACTGGGATAGTCAGGAATGACAAAAGACAGAGTCCCATACTGATCGGGTTCGGGCCCAAAATCTCTACCAAGATCTGAGATTAGTTTTTAGTTCAGTGGAAAAAAAGGGTCGGAAGGACAAAATCTCATGAAAGACCCTAGAGCCACAACATCAAAAGGAAGAATAACCGAGTGCCTAAGAATACCCCCAATTAACGATTCACACTCTAGACAGAACAAAAACGTGCTACCAGTTAAGATGGAATCTGGTCGTGCTCCTCACAGCCCCCCCCCCCCCCATCATGCACCCGCAGTACTCGGGTAGGAGGTGTGGGATTCTTACATCAAAGGTATAGCTGGGCGAAGTTTCCATGATCACAATCCTCCAAATCAAGGAACAGGAAGGAATACATCTCAAAACCACCCATGTCCAGAAATTGAGATTGGGGTAAACAAGGGAGTGGTCCCCATAGAATTCTGCTCAATTCTCAACAAGTCCTCATGAAGGCCGTGCTGCAATAGTGAGGCTAATCCGACCACTCCTCTTTCGGGGAGGTACCCGAATCAAACTGAAAGAGGCCCCCCAGCTAGCTGTTGACCGACAGGTGTTGAAACACTGTGTAACATGATCTGAGGTAGCCAATTGAAACTGCCACTATTATTGCCCAATTGGCATTCCTGTTATATCTGTATAATTGACCAATCACGATAGACGTTAGTGGTAGTAAGTGGTATATAAACAGCACAAGGTGCTGTGTTACCCTCTTTTGTAGTTTTCAGTTCAGGCTCTGAGAGGCATGTATTCTTAGTTGAAGTAACAATGTATTGGATCCAATTTCATCTTGTCATGCAATTATTTTATATTCTATGACTATCACATAACAGACTGATCAGAAATAAGACTTGGATGCCCTCCTAACACAACAGACTCCTCAATAAGACCTATCCAATGTTGCCAAATCTAAAAAGAATTCCATTTTCACATTACCATATACAGTAATGTTATTTACCGTTCTATCCCCTGATGACAGTCTAGATGTAGGCTCATCCAGGACTGCTACGCACAAGTACAACCCGCCGTCCTCATAGGTGGCGTTATTGACAGCGAGCTCATACACAGCCCCTGCCCCAGCGCTGGTCCTGTATTTCTTGCCATCTCCAGAGATCGGGTCCCCCTTGGGATAACTCCCATAAAACGGTGCATCGCGGGGGTGAGATTGATGATGCAGGTGATGAGGAAGATGCTGTCTCAACGACAGTCTGTGGAGCTGCTAGTGACGACTAAGGACAGGTCATCTGCAGAATGGAATAGTTATTAATGGGTTTTGGTGGTGCTGCATCAGTGGATAACATCATGAGACATCTTACCCACCCCTTCCATTTTCTGATCAATCTAATGAATTATTTTATAAGACTTTGCCCAATAATTTGTTCTTATACCTGTATGTGGAAAATGGAATCTGTTTGACTTTATCTGCCAGATTGAACAAAATTAATCATGTTACACACATCAAGAATGTACCCAGTATACGGTTTCTAGGTGAGTAGATATTTACCTGTCGTGTCATGCCCTCGTTCACAGCTTTCTTTTTTCCAAATCATCAGGGCAGTTTACAGGTAACAAGCCAGTTTGGCAACTGCACAATTTATCCATTTGTGCTAACTTTGTTGAGGTGCGATCTCCCTCTTAGGCTACACTGGGAGGCTCCAAAGCTTGTTGAAATGAACAATACATGAGGATTGTTTCCAATCAAATTATTTTTGGCACTGTTCACAAATGAATGCAATGAATATATTGGTACTGTTTGACGCAATGTGATCCTATTTTAACAGAACAATTACGTTACACTGCAGTGTATTAGAGAGACATGGAGTGTAGAGTAGGCTTACATATCGTGACCATTTTTTTTTGTTGTGCTCAACCAGCTTGGTACTGTAGACCATACATGTAGAAGCTGATGTCCACTTCATGTGAAACTAAATTTGACAATTTTTGGTAGATGATCGGGAGAGTTTCAGTGGGAAGTTTCTCACAGATCTGTGCCAAAAGTGAGGCACACATGACACATACTAACTGTAGAGTGTGCAATTCACCTGATTCCTATTTATTGCTCGTTAATGAGTTAATAAATGGCCCTAGAAACAGCTCACTACATGGCATGCGTGCATTGTAACTCCAAACTGTGTCAATCTCTGGAGGAGTTCAAGGTAGTTTTGACACCAGTTTCAAACTCAGAGAAATGCAAATATTTTCCTTCAGTTGAATTTCATCAAACATGTTGAAAAACCGCCTTGCGCAGTCACTCAAAATGTGTCCTACTTTTATCACAGTGAAGATGTCTCCCTCATTCCCACAGAGGCTGCAAGCTATTTTTAACACCAGTTTTTAGCTCAGGAGAGCACACTTTTTTTCAAAGTCCATCTAACATGCAGAGAAACCGGCCTTGTGCCGTCACCCAAAATGTGTCTTACTTTTATCACAGGTGAAGATGTCTCCCTCATTCCCACAGAGGCTGCCAGTACCACTCCCTGTACCATTGTTGCAGGCGGCATTGGATGCACAGGTACATTCTTCAATGCAGCTGGGTACAGGTGGTCCAGGGGGGGCATAGTAGGAGTGCTGGGAAGAGCTGGGGATAGGAGGGAATATTGTCAACACAATATGACTAATGGTGTCACCAATCTACTCTTTCCAAACTGCAGCATCTTCAGAACTCGCCACTGATATCACACACAGAACAAATCCGGACTCCCTATTGGAGTGAATCCCCGCCCTGGCGTCAGTAAAGTATGGAATCCTTTCTAAGTTTTCTTTCCTGGTTTACAATGTCGACCGTCATGAGAGAGCTCCTACCTTTCCGATCTCCTTGCAATATTTCATTTGTGAAATTATTACTTGTTCTCACAATCATCGTATTTGCCATATTCCATATTTTCAAGCCTAACTTTTAATGTTCACCTTCCTCATCATTCTATTCCATATTACATATTTCACCCATTTCAGCCTTGGCAGCAAGGCGAAAAAAAGTATAAATATACCCACTAAAAGGGGAACAAGCCGAGCAAAGCTTGGAGCAACAAAAAGCTACTTACTGTTAACGAACGAACACAGCAGCAGCAGCAGTACCAGTACAAACGATGAAGTGTCCAATAAAACAATATGAGACTCATGGATTGTCTGGAAAAGAAATGAGAAAGACACCACTGCTTGAAGACTAAATACCAGCTGCAGTACTGTACATGGCTATTTATGGCGATAATGAGGTCCTATTCCTGATACCGTGTAGACTTTTGCTTGTCTAAAGCACAAAAATCCAAGTTGCTCTGGTTTTTGTTTCTCTGCGCCACTCTATTAAAAGGTCAACGCTCATGTAACAGATTTTGCCTTGGGTCAACTAGCATAGGTGAAAAGAGACATTACAAAACCCCACACCACCAAATATTTGGAAGTTCTAGCATGTTCACTCGTTGAGATATTCAATGTACTTCCTGAGAATCGAGGATCTATGTCCTTTCACGAGGGGAACGATGCACAGGCCAGGCCGCCATAGAAACCTACACATAAATGTTTGCATTTTGCGCCATGAAACTGGAAACGAAGAGGGTGTTCATCTATAAACAGATGAGATCATTCTCTAGTATATCAGAACAAATTTGTAGGTTTTTCATCTGGTCCCATCTATAATTTGTTCGTTACAAATTTTGCAATAGCTGATGTGCCTTATCGGTACAGTCAAATCGACTGACATTTGGTATGGGGTTTTTCGCTGATAAATATAGAAAGTATCAAACATCCAGTCCTATTACATGACCATTGGCCTTTAACTCGATGGTTTGCTTTTCCACTGTACTACACCCATAGAGTTAAATACATCATGTGAACTCTTTCATGAATTGTCATGATCCCTAATGCCTCTATTAAAGGGCTATAACCAATGTGCATATCTCCAGTGTAGACAGGGTCAATGCACAGACAGATTTGATTAAACTTGACTGTCTGCTGTTAACCTACAGGTGAGAGTACTGATTGGCATTCAGGTGCTGCACAAATGACTGGTGCATCATAGCAACATTACACAGTGAACACGGGATGAAATACAATTCAATCCCTGAAGTCCACGGGATGTTCCAACAGTTGCAAGTTACAACGTTGAATATTCATGCAGGAAACGTCTGACACATAACATGAGTGATTGAATATTTATATCATGGATATTTCTGGTAAATTCTGAACAGTATGAAAAGATGTTTTTGCTGACCAATACTGTACCACCACATACATACAGGGTTCAATTTAGTGATTCGTTTTCGATTAGCACTCCTCAATGAAAATGCAGTTTCCCAAGCCTTATTGTGTGTTGCCTATTCACAAAAATCTAATTCAATTGTGATTGATTAGCAATCATGCCAATTTGGCTATAGCAAACTGCTATGCTAACCCACTTAAACGCACCTGCATACATAAGTGACTGGAGGGTCCGTCAGCTGATAGATTTTGTGTGTGACGCTTCCTTCGAGGACAACACCATCTGAACAGAAGATTATATGATATGAGCAGATTTCAGAACTGAATTTATCTACTAATGTGCTGCTTTATTGAGGAATTCTTTACTGCAACTTAATGAGGACACATTCTTGGGCTGTTTGCAGTTACAATGAGACACCTTTAACACACCGTGGTTAATCTTATAGATGTCCAGGTTTCATGAACAATGTTCTGATAGTCTGACAACCTAGGCTATGGCCTGTCCCAAAGACTATGAAGCAAAATGTACCAGCTCATTGTGTGCAACATATATGACATGTCTGACAAATTTCCCATTTCCCACAAGAAATGATGCTATCTTGATCAAGCAAGGGTTCCTGTACTCTTATTAAGAAAGCTACGTGCTAAATTTCAACAATAACCAGACCAAACATTCTGAGCTTCATCCAAATTCACAAGGATTTTCCAACTTTGGCCTCTGTTGCCTCTCTCACCTGACCCCAATTCAATGCACTCTGTAGTATCATGTGAACTTACCATACTGAGTATGAGCTTTTGAGCTTCATCCATCTAAGTGATGCCAGTTATCATGTTTACAAGCCAAAATACTCTCCCCATAACTGTTTACCGACAGGAACTTTTTCTCTGATAAATGACGCCTCCAACCTACCTCCAACTAGATCAGACCAAACAGACTTTATTCTTCAAGTTTACAAGGATTTTCTGCCTTGGCCTGCACAAGGACCTCCAGGTGGCCCTTGGATGAATTAGGGTTCCATGACTCATCTGTGGAACACACATACCAAAAATATGAAGCTTCATTTCATCTAGAGGGGTAGAAGGTTTTAACGTGTTCAGAAGCTGGAGTTGGCTAAAGTATTGATTTGTCACAAATCTCTATAGAATAGCATTCCTGTACTCCCACTAACAAAGCTATACACAATTTCAACTTGATCGTATCAACCATTCTGAATTATCCATGTTTCGCAAGTTTTTACACTTGACCTCTGTTTACCTCAACCTACGCCCAAACCATAGGTTTTCATGTAACTCATCATGGGGACACACATAACCAAGTATATATGAGCTTCATCCATCCAGGTGGGGTTGAGTTATCGCGTTTACAAACCGAAATTTACCAATTTTCACTAATTTCACATTTTTTGACTGAATTCACCCTCGACTAGATCAAAACAATAGGATTCCTGTAGTACTCTCTCTATATGAGAAAGCTATACACCAAATTCCAACTTGTTTTTTTTTTTTCTGACAACCATTCTGTTTCTATAGTTTGTCTATCAAGGTTCAAGGATTTTTAACTCTGGTGACCTTCGATGATTATGACCGACCTGACCTTTAAAAAATAGTGTTCATGTACTCATCACGGGGAACCCACAGACCATGTATGCGCTTCAACCAGCCAAGTTGAACTTTTTACAAATTTTCTTTTTTTGACCCAAATTCACCAGACTGATCTGACTGACCATTCCGGACTATTAGCATGTGTGGAAAGGTTTTTCAGACTTTGAACCTCTGTGACCCCCTCAATGACCTCTGACCTGACCCAAACAATGGGGATCATGTAGCCTACCCATACATGGACCACACATACCAAATGAGCTTCCATCCATCCTGCCTGATCCAGTTATTGTCATGCGTCACATACACACAACCAATACATACATCCATACATACATACAACATACATCTCATACATACATCAGACATAATACATACATCATACATACATATCAACATCATACATACATCCATACATACATATACACAAACTGAACAAGTCAATGCCAATAAATGGTTAAGTCCTGTAGCTAGTGATTCGATTCACAGCATGGGTCCGATCGAGTCCACAGCCATCCGAGTCCAAGACCGAGTCCTCAACATACAAGTCCTAGTCAGTCTAAGTCTGTGTGTCTGAGTCCCGATCGAGTTCAACTCCTAGAGTCCCTACAACTTGGCATTTCGGCAGAAATATGGTTTCACTTCAGGCAGGCGCTACCTATAGAATTTGTCTTGGGGGGGGGGAAGTTTGAGGTCGGAACCCACGGAGTACCATGTAATTGGCCCCACACTGTAGACACATGCTGCTGGTCACTTGGGTCCATGGGGGGGGGGAGGTTCCTGACCCCCAACCAAAGGTAATCATGTGGGAAGAAACAATCACGGATTTAATTCCACTTTAATGGACTATCCTTCAAGACATATAAAACAAAACCTTGAATTTTCTCTCAAATGATCTGAAACCTAGTATCCAATGTACAGAAGCCTGCAAAGAAGGCATCACTTTCACTTGCAGTCCTTAGAAGCGAACATTATAAAGGACAACTGCAGATGATTTAAAACCGGGGCTTAATTTATAGCTGGATAAAGACCTGCATCCGCTTCCAAACTGGACGTTCCTAGGACTTTCCGGTTACAGGTTATAGTCATTCAAGTTTGGTATCGTGATGCAGTGTATTCCGCAAGATCGAAATGCATCCCATCAAGCAATGAAAATGATGTCTTACCTTGCCAATCCTGCAAACATCTTTGGGTTTTTCTATTGAAATTCAAACATTAATTTCACTTCTGAAAAGCCATTATCTATGGGAGAGGATTGTATGTAAGTGGGTTGGAGGTGTTCGATTGTTTACTTTGGTGAGAGAACAGACAACATAACTTCTGCTTAAATTTGACTTACTCAACAAATGAAAATGTGTGACGTCATGTTGTTTGGTTGCATTGCGATTCTCCCCATTTTCTCTGCTCAATGGCCAAACTTTTGCAAGTGCCAATCCACTCCACATAGAACATCGTATTGAATGGGGTTTGGACCTATAGGCACAGTTTTCCATTCTCCACAATATAAGCTCTGTTGTATCCGAGCCTGCAATTGCCCTTTACTTATCTGGATGAAGAAAGCCTTTCCCTTTGTATTAACTCTTTTATCCGTCACATTTAGAGTACTGTATTCAATTATGAAAACCTACTTCACCAGAAGCCCAAAAGGCTTAGTGATTCCTTGACACAACGGTATGGTTGTGTTTAAGTTCTTAATTTCCCTAACACAGCCTCATGCTTAAACTGAGATCAATAGCACTAATGTACTGGCATGTTTTCATGACCAGGCCAGGCAGGGTTGGACATCTAGCTTGATTCAAGGTAAAATAGTCTTGGCC
This sequence comes from Sclerodactyla briareus, assembly GCA_026419785.1. Classification (NCBI taxonomy): domain Eukaryota; kingdom Metazoa; phylum Echinodermata; class Holothuroidea; order Dendrochirotida; family Sclerodactylidae; genus Sclerodactyla; species Sclerodactyla briareus. Next base: position 100,265 of record JAODTK010001921.1, on the reverse strand, counting down.
CAAAAATACCAGAATTTTACACGCTGTATATGATTGATCGATTGAACGTTGTACAACAAAAATAGCGTTCATGTCCTCCATCATGGGAGCACACCCACCACGTTTAAACTTGACCCACCAGGCATGTTGGACTTTTGCCTGATTACACAAGGTAAAAGTGCCAAAATAAACCAGATGTACAATTTCCCGAATTTTCCCAAAGATGACCCCCAACTCATACACACATACATCGTTCATGACTCATCATGGGAAGCACAACCCCCAAGTTTGAACTTGATCCCACCAGGCATGTTGGACTTAGCCTGATTACAAGGTAGGCGTTACATACACACATGACATACATACACACTACACACATACACGCCACGCGTGGACTGCATAGATTCCTTGGGACTCCCGTCCAAGGAATCAAAAATGGACATTGAAGTTTTGGAAAAGTTCCTGAGAAGAGATACAAAAGTTCTACAATGGCTGTGTCATCTAAGTTATGAGTGGAGGCGTTATCAGCACTACCGCTTCCAGGGTCTGGAAAAAGTTGAAATGGAGAGACTTAATAGAAACCTTCAATATTTTGAATGGATTTGATGTTAACAGTTCACACAGTACCTTCTTTGATCTGTTTGAAGGTGCTACCAGGGGAAATAACTTAAAGTTGTTTAAACCCCGACTTACAAAAGGATTCAGATCAGGAAGAACTTTTTCAATCAAAGAGTCATCACCACTGGAAGCACTAGCTAGGCTAATTGAGCTGTGGACGCCACTAGATCAGCAAATTCGAGAGAACTATTGACAGTGTTTAGTTGCATTCAAAACTTTGTCAGACACAATAGTGGAACCAAAGGCGATGACTATTTGTTCTCATCCCATAAATCTAAGTAGTAAGAAGCTGAAGTGTGGAAATCGGGTCCTAGTAAGTTGGTTAAAAAACCGCATGAAGGCCAAATTTCTTCGTCCAAGGAAGTTGTAAAAGCTGTTTCCCATTTCAAGCCAAATGGGCTGCTGTACTTTGTTGCATCACCCCCCCCCCCCCCACCCATGAACAGAGTATATTTTATCAATTATCATATCCCAAATCCTGATGCAAAATAACAAAACCATTGCTTTCACATAGGCCTAGATGCGATAGGCTAGGCTACCTGCTTTAGAGTTGGACTTGGACTTGGAGTCATCCCTCATCATCGAGCAGCAATTGTGCAACTCACCACAGTGATTGGCACAAAATAACACACAAGTTGCTGAGCTGCGAAGAAGGACCGGATCAGGCATTCCATTATCTGTCAGTGATTATTTCAATGAAACGTTAAACGATACAAAAATTAACTGAGAGTCACGCGTGCGGCATCTGATCCAATAACTGGAATAAGTGATGGTTAACTTGAATTACGAGTAACGTTAGTGTAGGGCCTGAGATACGTACTTGAGTCTGAACCAGCCGATGAAATTGCCGAAAAATCAGGCCTAACTTTCACTGAGTTAATCTCTAAAATTCCCCAGTCGCTATGCAATAATCGGGTGACACCGCAATGATCCCAAAAGATTCTACCTACCCATATTGCTGACTTGTCACCCCTCGTCCATGGCCGAGCATCCACCGTGTCGAACTTTTCTGACAATTCAACTTATCCAGTCACTCCCAGTGCGACTGCGCAGCTATCTAGCTAGCTAGTAGCCTGCTAAAGCAGACGATTGAGAAGCCATTCCCACACAAAATAGAGGGGCTATCGCTCTTTAGTATATATAATACCACGGTCTGAATATCACCAACTAATATTTGTTTAGGCAATCACCGATTGTTTTCAAGGTCATCCTGCACATATGAGTGAACGAGGCTGATACGAGTGAACGCAGTCAAACGCCTGTTTAAACGGCGAGCTACTAGCTGTGCACATGATTGTGCGGTGCATTCAATGCATGCAATATCAGTATCTATCTCAAGATCAATGGAGTGTCCCAGATTTCTTATATTGACTGCTAGCTTCTCCAACACAAAATTGCAACCAAGTGCAACTAGTGCAATATCGCCCTTCCGTTAATAATAATAGCTCCATGTTTCACTCCCAGAAACTGAACTTTCAGAGGACTCCATAGATCGCTATAACTGCAACTGGGGACTTTTGATCTGTGAATAAACAGTCGAGACTCTGAATTTAGGTCATAACGGCGAGGGCGCAGCGAGTTCGTTATTAGCTAATTCAGAGTCGAGATGTTTATGAACCGTCAAAAGTCGAACTGCCTGTAGTTTATTCCTATTCTACAACCCAACTCAGAATTATCCCAAATGATTAGAGCTATCTATATCTCTAGGCGGTCATTTCCATTGATGATTGGGGGGGATGATGGACTTGTAAACTATCTAACGGCGCGCCACCATGGTTGGCGCGGAGAGTACCAGAAAAATGTTGGCACATGATACCCCTCAGATGGCAGGAGAGGGCCCTTCGCATTTCGAACAACGGCTGTTGTGGAGGAAGGGGTTTTTGTGTACTTCACCATTGGCTTACAAAATTCAAACCGAAATCTTAGAAGTGGTGATGCATTGTTACTACTTCTGTGTTATTTGGCAGTGGTGCTGCACAGGTTCTTACCACCTCTGTGCGTCAGTGTGGCGGGTGAGGGACAGGTTGTTACCACCTCTATGCATTTTAGTTTGACAGTGGCGATGCACAGGTTGTTACCACCTCATGCTTTATTTCGGCAGTGGGGAAGCACAGGTCGTTACCACCACGTCTATTTGTGTTCGGCAGTGTGATGCAGAGTTTGTTAAGTACTGCATACGTTAGCTCGGCAGTTGATTATGCAAATATGCTATGCTACTACCTCTCAGCACTTAGAAAATAGTTGAAATATTTAGTAGATTAAATGACATTTTTATTTCAATACAAGATTATACTATCATCTCTTGTTCAATGACTGGGGGCCCCCCCCCCCGCTTTAAATATTCTGTTGTTTCTTTACATACCTTAATTTATTCATACATATCGTATCTCTTCATAGAACATTGAACCGATACGGGTTCTCAATACAAGCTTGCGTTAATTAGGTTATGTCCTCTTGAAGGATTCTGCCGACTTAAATAACCATTCGATTGGTTGAAATGAGGTCGGAAACTGCCCTATTCATATACGTCCTGCAAAAAAATAACAATGCGTCCCGGCCAGGATGCGGATTGTATATTTATGAGGTGTCCCATCATTGTTACGAGTTTGCGGCTTCTGCAAAAGGCCAGGTTTTTCCCGCCATCATGGGTAATGACGAACCGCTGCATTCCACAGTCCTCCACTTTGATACCTATCTAATACGCGAAATCTCGAATTTTGTTGTTATTCTAAGTCCAATTCCACGGCCCTACCACTGATTGAATATAATAACCTCAGTCCAAGGCGGCGATTTGTGTTGGCAATTGGTGGGGACGGACAGGTGAATCTGAGCGGAGCGCCACCCCACATGTTTACGCGTAGCTACAATAACATTTTCGTTTTGACGACCACCAGATTGCAGTGAACGCACTTGCCCTGCCTTCATTTTATGGGGCAGTCACAGCATATTCCTGCATTGATAACAATTTTTATTTCTGGAAGGTTCTCCAAAACTTATCGCCTTAGGATCAATTTCAAGGTTTTGCATTGGGTGCTGTGACATCAAGATCAGTCAAATGGGCAAAGTGGTCGCACCCATAATTGATTGCCGAATATACTCTATTTTAAATTTGCAGATAGACCATATTTTGCCAAAAAAATCACAGTTCCCACCAGTAAGGTAGATTTACCCCCGTCGCCCCAACTTCCCTTCACGACAAACAAAGTATTACACTTTGGGCATTTTTCCCATCAACATTCAGGCAATATTTAGACTTCACTTTTGACAGCCTTTTCCTTTCACTTGAATTTTGGAATCATTCCTTTCTGACAACGCATGTGTGGCGTTGCCCCAGTTTGCATTGTTCGATGCCGCAGCCGCACCATGTGCCCTAGTTGTAGTAGTGCACATGTCAGCTAGTGCACTCAACTTTCAACACTGGTCGCACCCATAACTAGATAAAAAATCACAGATCCCTCCCCAGTGTCGACCTACCCCCGTAGTCTCAACCCCCTTCACCTCAGATAGCGATTTGTTTTACAACGTCCAATGAAGGAAGATACACCAAGCTGGTGAAGCAGTCTTAGTAAACGATAGGGATTGATGGAGTAGAAAACCCTTCTTTCATTGATAATTTTAATTGATACTGTTGAGGACATCATGTCTGCAGAAGTACATCATACGTCTGAACATTACCGACACATGAAATACGCCCCGGCGCAGCGCGCAAAAATTTCAAAATGAGCAAGCAGAATCCACTCAACTTGATCATTTTAGTCATCATGCCATTTTGGTAAAACAGTGGTTGCTGATATATGATGTCAGGATCAGTGCCAGCGAAATATCATTCGGCGCAAATATTGGGGGGGGGGGGGGAATGCATTGCGGCCCCCCAACGCCAAATATTGGGGGGGGGACGCCGTCCCCCGCACTTTCCTCCCCCCCCCCTTCTCACCCCCCCCCCCATATCGTCGCCCTTGCCTAGTCTCCATTTGACTGGAATGATCCACTTCGTCGAGGTCTACAGGTCGGAAGTCTCCACTTTCTTCTGTACGTTCACCGTCAAGCTAGGGTAACCTATTCGTTAGTTTCCGATGAAGGTTGCATTGCGCACCATACACAAAAGATTGGCAGTGCGTTGACTGTGCGTTACTTTCAGGAGAACGCAATACACCCAACGGCGTGCCGAACTGAGGGTTCTGCGCGTGTGAACATGGCGTTCACACCAAATGCAACTAACGACGCGTCGTTTCGCCCACTTGTATTCCGTTGAGGCAGTACCGGGCCCTCTGAAGAGCGGCGTATCTGAAAGCCGGATCTGCACATGTAAACATAAACTTCCGAGGGCTCACGCAACCTTACATGCGCGTTCAAAAAGTACTGCGATTACTTAAAACGCAGCAACTCGAGCAAGATTCCTATTGTTGTGTTACTCTGAACATCTGACTGTATTGCAAAAATAATGTCCACCGCTACGTGATTGGGATTAGCCAATCAGAATCCTGTTTTGCCAATAACGGATGGCTTTGGGTTGTAGAATGGCCACAAAAATAGCCCGCTACGTGATTGGGATTAGCCAGCCCCGGACCTCTTGTCTGAAGCCTCCTATACAAAACAGAAGTCAGTGTGGAACCCTGTTACTAACCTGTGCAGCGCCCTCAAATATAATAGAGCTATAGAGACATGTGATTCGGTGCGAAATGTTTGCGCATTTTCGTTAGAAGAATTGGAATATTTCCGTTTGACAGCCCCCTTTAATTCGAGCTTCACATTCTTAAGCTCTAGTTCACTCCGGTGAATGTCATATTTTTTCCGCCTAGATGGGAATTCTGGACCACTCAAGCTCGTATTCCCGAAGTCTCATGTTGTTTCTGGCTTCCGTATTAAATCGTCGATTCCCGTTTTCTTCGAAAAGGTAACCTCACTGAAGTATGCTGACAGAATCTTGCACTATGATATACCAATCTTTACTATAGAGCAACGACGGTATTTTCGGGGGTCTCTGGTCGAGGAAATTCGCAAATAGAGAGTAAAAACCGACCTGTGTTTCAGGATGTTAAACACAATTAGTGCACCTCCTCACTTCCGAGTTTGTGTTTCCTGACTGAATTTGGACATGGCAACCATACGCGCTCTGATGTCCTCGTCCAGTTAATATAATATCTCCATGGGATTAGCCAATCAGAATCTGTCTTTGCAATAACTTATATGGCTTGGGTTGGTAGAATCCACGATAACAATTTTATACCCTTCCAACTATGAACTGTTATTTGATTACGTCAGTTAAAGTTTTACCATGGCCTTGTCGAAACAATCATACTTTATAATCTGTACTACCCCCTTCCTTTTTCTATATTAGCATTTTTCAACCTCAATTTCTTGTCGGAAATTTCTAACAAAATGACTGGATTTTTTGCCGACCTAAATAAATCTGACCTAACAAGCAGTCACATGCTTAAAATGACCAATCAATTATGCGCCTTTCTCGACGACTGTCAATGTAAATTTGTTACAGTGGAATCTCCACCTACACTTAACTCAATGGGCAGCTCTAATAGACTTTTGTGTAACGTCGGATCGAGCGAGTTTCGAAAGATTTGTTGGCGAGTGGCAATTTTAATTGCTTCTGTGGATATTTTCCAATCGGTTGTAACCATAAACTTCCAGAAATGATTTGGAGACTCCCCACCAGTGTAATTCTCATATCCTCCATTTGTTCTCATTCTACCCAGTATTTTTGTTTGGAAGAATTATGTATACTGGCGTTCTGCTACTTCTGGGCGAATGAGCGCTAACTCCACGTAACGTACGTACATGCACACACCTGAGGCTAATACTTGGTTGCGTGTCGTTGACTTCGTCACGATATAGGGGGCTATTCCCAAGTTTTGTGCAATAAGGCGCTGTGCACTGTACCCGCGCTGTGTTGATGACTATGCAACCAATGGCGAGACTTTGAATTCACTGTGACAATGATACGGAGGGTTCTTTCAAGTCCATCCAACAAACCGTTAGGAAGTCTGAAAAATATCTAGAAATGCAAGGAAACATAGCTCTTGGCCCTGGAGTTCCCCTTTGAGCTAAATTCAGAGTCGAGACTGTTTATGACAGTAAAAGTCCGACCTGCTGTAGTTATTCCTATTCTAACAACCCGCAAATCGAGAATTACCCAAACGATTAGAGATATCTTTATCTCTAGCTCATATCTTGTATTTCTAAACAGTACATAAGCAGCTAGTGTAACTAATGCGTTAGTTCTCTCGAAGTGAATGCATTGCGTCACAAAGATTGGCAGTGCGTGCTGTGCTTACCTTCCACGGAGGCGCAATACAAGCCACGCGTGCCGAGACTGTAGGGTCTGCGCGTAGTGTGAACATGGCGCTCACCAATGCAAAGGAACGACGCGTCGTTTCGCCAGTTGGTATCCGTTTTATAATGCCAGTTACGCTCTCTGAAGCGCGCCTATACGAGAGCCGGATCTGAGCGTGTGAAACCATCAGAGTATAATATAACTGCTAGCGGCCGGCACTTGACTTCAGACTCGCATAGATCGCATGGAGGCCTAAAGCTAGTACAAATTTGCATTGACGCCATTACCGGTCGGGCAACAATTGACATTTGCCGGAGCTGGTTGCAACTGCGTGAGAACGCGTTGTTAAACGCGTATTAAGTGACAAAATCGCTATCTTGGCCGACGCCGAACAATACTTTTTAGGACGCGCAGCGCCAATCTTCCCCATGAAATGACAAGCGCCGTAGCCTAATGATAGGTTACGCGCGTCTGTTACCACAGAGCGCGTTCAAAAATTGCCTGGCGGCTCCTTGCGCGTGTTCTCGATGATGGGGAATTCTCATAGAGCAATAATTAAGAACTAGAGGGAGGACTGTTCAGCACGGCGAGCGTCAAGGAAAGAGCCTAACCACACACAAACATATTTTACAACTTCGTAGTTAACTGGTCAGAATACGCGCGCGAATAAAACCATCAGCAAGTGCGCCAGTTTTCTTGTCCAGAATTCCGCATCATCAGGAACACGGCAAATAAGCTCGCTCCCGAGCAATTTTGAAACGCTCTGTAGTAAAAGAAGGCGTATTCCTATCGTTAGGCTACGGAAATTGTGATTTCATGGGGAGATTGGTGCGGGCGCGTCCTAAAAAGTAGTGTCGGCGTCGGGCAAGCAAGGATTTTGTACATATATGAGCGCGTTAAACAAAGCGTTCTCACGCAGACGCAACAGCTCGGGCACAAGGGCAATTTTGGCCCGGACGGTAATGGCGGCAATGCAAATTGTACATAGCTCAGGCCTCCGTGCGATCAGGGCGTCTAAATAGCGTGACGCACTCTAGCAGTTATTTTATACTCTATGGGAATTCTGTACAAAACAAAGCAATTATTAATGGTTCCATACGCGAGCGTATGCTGCGTAGTTAACTACGAAGTGGTAATATATGTTTGTGTGTGGTGTAGGCTCATTGTCTGACGCGCGCGTGCGAAACAGTTCGCACTCGAGTCTTATTATGCTATATGGTGTAAACTATGACTTCAAAGACTCACGCAATCTTACATTGCGTTTAAAAAAAAAAAAAAAACGTTTATGTTTACACGCGCAGATGGCTTTTTCAGTCTACGCGCGCTTCAGCAGAGGCGTAAAATGCCTCAACGGAATTACAAAAGGGAGAAACGAACGCGCCGCTCGTTGCACAGTGAACGCCATGTTCACACGCGCAAAACCCTCCGGTTCGGCACGCGTGGTTTTTATTGCATCTCCGTGGAGGTACGCACAACACGCACTGACAATCTTTAGTTGGTCTATGGTAGCAATGGGCAATTGACTTCAATCAAACTAGAATTAGTACCCTAGCTGCTTATTACTGTTTAGAGATACACAGATATAGATCTAGAGATATAGATATCTCTAATAGTTGAATGATCTTGAATTGGCGGGTTGTAGTAGAATAGAATAGAAATAATCTACAGCAGGTCGACTTTTACGGGTTCCTAAACAGTATCGACTCTGAATTTAGCTTACAAACGAAAATCGGCTGCGCCTCGTCCGGTATTTACCTAAATTCAGAATCTCGACTGTTTATTCACCTGTGAAAGTCTCCCCAGTTGCAGTTTATTCCTTAAATAACAGTCGGCTACGTTGATTGGGATTACCGTAGCAATCAGAATCTGTATTCGCAATATACGGAAGCTGGGGTTGTGAATCATAGGGTAAAAGGATCTATACTGTTACTGTGTGGCCAGATTTTTTTCATGGATGACTGATTAGCTGACTGTAATATAGACCCTGTTTAGTTGGGTCGTTTCGGCATATTGGCTATTCACCCTCTACGTAAGTATCACGCGACTGTGAAGCCCTATGTTCTGTCTCTATGTCTCGAAGTGGTGGACAGATCACAGACGGACAGATTAGAGGGCGTTACTATCGAATGCGGACAATTCATAAAACTGGTGTAGGGGCAAACGTTCGCTGGAACCGCCCGTACCAGGGTACGATTAAACCAGCCCTTGTTCATATAGTAGTGCTCCGCACTAAGAGTTAGTAAAATTGACATTTTAAAAATAAGTTGCATCCCCCCCCCCCTCTCAAGAAATCAGCGGGGTTATACAGGTCAGGCCGCCATAATTCCTCAAAAAGTTTGATGGATTGTGAACAATTTTTAACTCAAATTGGAAGGAAAATTTTCTGACTTCTGGAATTTTATAGGATGCTCCAGTAAGTGGATCTAAAACTATGTTAGGCTTATTGCAAATGCAAAGGGGTCGTCAGTTTCTTTTTCCAGCTAGATTTGTTTACCTCTGACCTCTAATTTCGCCATTCTTGGCCTTTTGGCTTTTTACCTTGAACTTGACCACTGGAAAGACGAGAAAGAATCTGAATTAAGCCGTGGTCACACTGCCAGCGATTATTCTCAGTCGGCCCGTTATTTGGAGTTCGCCCGATTCGATCGGACGATCGCGCTGATAGCAAGAGTGTTCACATTGCCCGATTCAGTCGGCCGATTTATAACTTATAGATAGTTGTCCGATCCTTTTCGGATCCCACTTATAGTCTGTTACACGTCTCTCAAAGCAAATGTTAAGTGAATAAAGTGAATTCTTTTAAAGGGTGATACTGCGGTTCACCCCGAGATTCCACGGGGCCCAATTTGCAAGCTGATGTGTTCCTTAGCGGTACCGTTGGCGCAGCTGGGGAATTTACCAGTGAGGGCGCGGGGAGGGCTTACTTAAGCACTCACTCGTTCTCTAGGGGGCGCCAGTCACCATCTAAGGCGGATCGACACGGATTGTTGGCGCGGAGCGTGCAAGAATTTAAGCAACTATCAGGACTCACCAGATGGCAAATGTTTCTCGTCCTTGAAGTGGTGGGCATGGATTGCGCCAATCTCAAGAAGGTTGCAAAAAAGTGCAGTAAATTCTTCTGCAAATCACGTCCATGGTCCAACGCCAAAAACGACACTAATACTATTGCGCGCGGAGCGCACGCTGAACCGGTCTGCACACATTTTGGAGGCAATCGACGAAAAAAGATTTAACTCAGTTTGATCAGTAAGCTAAATATTTGAGCGGTAACTCTTTCACTGTCGTGTGCGAGCTTCAAGATCATATTATTTCATCAGTATCTGTGGAACAGGCTCACTTCCAAGCAGCTGTCAATGCAATTCGATGCGACATAGCACACCGAAAAAACATATCCTTTGCAAATACTATTTTGTGTTATTACCTAGTCTGAGTATAAGGACAAAATTCCACTAAAATTTTTGGCATTCGCAGACAGGCGTGCGTTGATGCAATTGGGTGGCAATGATAGCACACCCAAACATCCAATCCGCTTCTCGTGAAATTATTTTTGCGTGTCCCTGCTGATGTTTAGTTAAAAATTTTGGCACTGTCAGGTGGTCGTGATGCCAATTGGTGCAAAATAGCACAAATTGAAACCAAGCGGGGACCGCGCTGGAAGACCATGCGGGGTGGGGTTACGGAGGAGCTTATAGATATCAGATCCGCTTCATTGGTCGACATGTGCGAAATCCTTTGTCAAAACGTTTTCCTGGGAGGAGCAGTAGTGCTTTCCCACCATCAGGGCATTCTAGTCTTCCCCCCCTTCCCCTTCTGACTGAAAATTCTTGACTATCATCCTATTCTTGAGTTGGTTCCAATAAATATTCGAGACGGCCTTTTTTGATGTGATTTGACAAGAAGTAGGTCGCGACCAATACGTTAAGCCTATCATCCGGCGCCGACACGTGTTAGAATACCAGGTGTTCCACAGGAAATAATTAACACGGCGCGATTGTTGTGGGTCCGTATATAGCAGAACCCTTATACATACAGCGCTACTCAGTCCAAATACGAAGTTTGTTAAATATTGTGCGGTCATAATTACCCAACATTATGACATGATATAATAGGGCGGGCCCACAATTGGGTGGCATCAGTGGCGTAGCCAGGATTTATCGAGCAAGGGGTCACACTTCCCGGGGTCACAACTTTTCATAGCGAAAAAAAGGTCGCGAACAATGGTCATCCGTCTCCGGGTTAGTTGGAAGCATATTTTTATCAGGAAACATTCCTCACCGTTAATATTTAGAGAGAGAAGAACATGAAAATCACCATTTTATAACAGACGGGCCCCATTCGGACGTAGCGTTGGCATTTGGAGATTTGTAAGAGTTTTTGTGCCTCTAAAGCCGTTATGACCGCAATGATAGCATTTCCCCCAAACAACTTCTTCGAGAAACCTCGCTGTTCAGCCTCGGCAACTTATGGAGCGATCAGCAGGAGACGAAATTTTCGGAAAGGGGGACAAAGATCAAAGAGGGAGATATGTCAAGGGCCCGCCTCATGGGGACCAGGGGCCAAAGCCTCGGTGGGCGGGTCCCTGGGAGATGGCAGTATTTTCCGGGAAATTATACAATTATTAACGAGGGATTTCACCTCTTAAAGGGCGCCTGTTCAATGGTGCGATACGATACAATACGATAAATTTAGCGGATGGAGGTTCACCACGTGTGCGATAAAAGTCGTGCGATAAAAAAAGTCGTACGATAAATTTATCGGATGTCGACGGCCGCTCTTAACTGACGGAAGAAAGAAGTGGCATTTTTTTTAGTTGAGAAAGCACCAATGTTTCCCCTTTGCGGCGTCAGGACGGTGGTGGAATAGACCTCGTCGGCAAAAATGTTGAATACCAAGAATTGCATTTCAAAGCAATTTCGAAGCTTTTGTCTTTCTCAGACTGTGAGGAGGCATGAAATGTGTCAAGTATTTGCTAATGAAATCTCCAAACGGTCAATTGTGAAGTTTCAATAGTGGGCCGTGATATTACATGAGAACAAGGGTTTGCAGAAAATGGAACACGGTGTTTATTACTACGTATTAATCAGAGTCAATGATAATATAATACATATAATATCAATGTAATAATAAATATAATAGTAGGCTACATCGGTCTTCTATAGCGCATATAAACACTAAAAGTGAGGAGGGAGAGATTGCGTGACTCGAGAAAAACGCCCGCCCGCACGGGTGCATGGAAACGGAAACAAGTCCTCCAAAACTGCCCGACCGCCCGCCCGCCTTGCGTGCATGGAAACGCGGCTGAAGAATACTAATTATTTTTCAGTGTGTCTCAAACCAACTTTAATTTTTATCATCATCCGCTTCTCTAGTCCCTCTCCAACCTAGGAGGGGGAGACCGAAAAGAAAGACCTGAAGTTCGGAGGTCTCATCCTCCTCCCCCTCACCTCATTCTCCCTGTCGTGCGGCCACTGGCACGGTTCTTTCTGTTGGCTTCGTAGGTCGGTCAATCCTTCCATTGTTCCGGTTTAGATTCCAAGAAAAAAATGCAATTTTAGGCCTACATGCCACTGTGTGAAACGCCGATTCATCTCGGTATAAGTGATTCCAGTCAGTATACCCACCCAAATCATCGAATTCGAATCTTTCACATCACCGTCAGCCCATTCGGACACTACATGGCCTCAACGGGCTATTCGGGCTACTCATAGGGAATTTTTTCAACTCCTTCAATAATGACGTTATGGCAGATTAAGTACCTAGAAACAAAGTGCTATCTCCCCTCTCTCTCGATGGTGAGGGCTGCGGCGCTGTACTTGCCTGCAAGAGCGATATTGGCAGAATGGTATAGGTTTGGGCCGATTTCCCACTGGGGCACTGGTGGTCACAGCTTTGTCGTGGGGGATGGGGGGGTGTCGCCGTGACACCCCACCCGTAACTACGTACGCCACTGGTGTGCATAATTGTATGTGCATACGATGTCCCCCTGCTTGATCGCCACTTGTATTGCAGAACGCTGCCCTCTTGTTCTTCTACATGATGAAGATAGTTACGCTGGAGCATTGTGTTATATACATAGCGTAGGGACCACCCATTAACCCCCCCTCCCCCCTCCCCCGAAATCTTAGAGCTTTTGCCCACAATTGTCATTTCTCTGGAAGTGAAACTTGTGCTAGCGAATCTATATTATTTTACTGCAATGTCATTTGTCTTCGAGTTTTGACACATATGTGAACCGAAGGCTACGAAGATGTAGATGCTTATAATAGTAATTATCATAGTATATCATAGTGGACTCAGTGGAGGTTTCCTGTTGTCACATCATGCCCTACTGACCTCGTATAGTAGTCGAAGTTAATATTTTTGCAAAGAATTTTCAAACCCCCACCCCCCTCCTGTATTGTGTGGCAATATCAGCTTACTATGATGTCATTGAAAGAAGGGCCCATGCCTCTCGCCCCCACCTGGCCCCACCCTCTTAACTTGCGAGCGCTCTAGTTTAAAGTTGAGCCACTACCTACCGAGTCTCGACCCCCTAAACCCTTCCTTCAAAACCAACAGGTGACCCATGACACACCATTGGATGATTCAGTCATTCCCCAAAAGTTGAGCTGTTTTCTTTTAGCCCTGTACTTGCAAGATACGGGGGGGATGGAAAAATGACGTGCAATGAATGAATGTAAATGAATGGATAATAGGGTGGATTTCATTGAGCCAGGGCCTTGGTGAGGTGCATTTTTAGCAATGTTCCCCAATTGCAATCCTGGATTCCTGGATTGGCAGTGATTGGCAGTGACTCCTGTAAAGCCACTGATCCCCCAACGTAAAAGTCTGGCTACGTCACTGACCGAAAAGGTTTGGCCCCCTCACCACCCCCCACCCGCCGGCTTCACTCCACAGCTGTTCATCAACAGTAGTCCGCCCCTGGCTCTGTTTACATTACCATCTGGTGCATAGAACAACAACAATCAAAAGTAGCCTACTTCTCATTAGTCCTACTGTACGGGGGCCTATATCTAGGCCTAGACAATGAATCATAATTATACACACAGCGACTTGAGAATGGTTTTTTCCTTCATGTTTGTGTTAACTTTCCCCGCCAAATCCCCCGGGGAGCACGTCAGTGATTGTACAAAATCAGATTTGTAGTAGCTGCTCTCCTCCAATGCTTTTGGGGGCTCATCCGTGAAGAAAAACGTCAGTGCCGAATCGAAATCCCAGCATGTCGACGTACGGAACAAGATTGCGAATTCTTGCACGAGCAACCCATTTCGCGATAATAATTCAGAGCAGTTGCTAGGCGTTGCTACTGCTAGTCTTGTTTGATCTCCTTCGGTCTCTCGACGTTGGGACACACTTCATAGTGTCATTCTATGCACACAGGCTCTAGACGGCATCATCTTAGTCGATATCAAATGGCTCGAGACTCCTCTATTTGGGGTATTGTACACAAATAGACTGAGTCAAAACACTACAAAACGAGAATGTCACACTCAACTGTCACAGAGGCCCTAATGTTTAACTCCCACTGAGCAACACAACATTGCTAATATAACACTAATTTATGGGCAAGTACTTAGGCTAGTATGAGTACGAAGCTCCGTCCGATTCAGTCACATAATATACCATTTTTGAGAAGTATTCCTCCGACTTAACGAGTGATAAATGCCTCTCAGGGCGCATTGAATTCTCTAATTTGTTATTCGTAAGTGATCAGCATCAGCACGCCCTCGTTAACATGATCTTATTCCAATTTACTTACCGACATCGTGAATAACTAGAACACGAAACTCCGCCAAGGGGTCAGACTGGCCGATCACGTTTCGGTCGCGATTAGAGTCTGACATGTCCAGACTCGGATCGGATCGCCGATTGTGGAAAAGAAGTGGTCACACTGGCCGATTTCTCCTCAAACGATTTCATTCTAGTCCGGCCGACTCTGAATCGGGCCTTAGACGTCAGTGTGACCACGGCCTTTACTGCAGGACGGCGACGTGGTCTACAACGTGAAAAACATTACGTCATACGTTCCTCTTGCCGTCGCCGTGAGTTGGAAATCTAAACTCCGTAATGATTTATACGCGGGGACGTTGGTCGCGACGGGGGATATTCTCCACGTTGTAGATCACGTTGTTGTCCTAGTGGCTAGGCCCGGCAATCCAACGCTACTCCATCAGGGGCGTAGGCTGGGGGTGCGGGGGGTGCGGACGCCCCCCCCCCCGCACGAGGTGGAGTTCCGCTCAAAATGGGTTAAAATTTTCTCAAAATCGAATAAGCGAAAAAAGCCTAACAAAAGTAGGCCTACCCCGTAACTCTTGTAGACTACCTACAAGGGGATATCCTTCGAGACAGCTAATCCCATTAAACTAGTATATTCGGAGAAGATAGGCCCCTGATATGATAGCAATGCACATCGTAGGAATATCGACCCATGAAAGGGCATATATTATTTTGGAAGAGTATGCACCCTCTAGCTGTGACGCTGCCGCGCCGCAATGTTTTTACCCCCTTTGACTTCGTGCAATTCATCCAAATCGGCTAATCAAATTTCGGTAATTGGACACGCCCCTTTTCCTGGAACACCAACTTCCCGATTTTTTAACTAATTCTGACGTCGATTGATGAAAGACCGAAATTTATAAGACGGAACATAATTTCCTTTGGCCCTCATCCATATTCAGTAAATTATGGAATATCCAGTGATTGTGATAAACACGAAGAGGCCCACGGGGACAAACAAGGGATGGGCGAAACCAATCCACTGTTAAAGCTCAAGTTAAATTGATGAGGACAAGAACAATAAGGGTTATTACCCCATTAGGAGGTTTTGGAATATGTCCTCCTTTCCCATCATTTTTTTGTTCAATTTGTTTCGATAGTAAGAAAAAAATGTGTATTGACTCCTGTAATTCCTTACCACTATTTACCGTGGAAGACGACAAATATAGCACAGAGGCATCTACGAGTCGTTAAAATTTTTATAAAAAAAAGTCAAAAGGGAGGGGACACCCCCTCCCCTTTTTTTGGACCATCCCCCAGGACGGTGATCACTCAATTCCGCACCCCAGGCTCAGACCAGCCTACGCCTCTGTCCATCCCATGGGCGGATACAGAAGGGCAGTTGCCCCCCCCCTTTTCAACGATTTTGTAGGTGAATTTGCACCCACCCATCCAGGAAATGCGCCTCTCAGCTTGTCCTTCTACTCCAGAAGTTGGAATATAGAAGAAGATTAATTGGAAGCATAACGAGTCATGAAGAAGGTGAATTTGACATATTTCATCATCAGTATTTTAAGAATCTCGCCCCCTACGCGCGAATAAGGCGTCTGTTTTTGTCTGCGGGGTTTGTTAATGCTTGGAATACAGGACGCACAGATTCCAACTTTGTAAAGGAGTTGTATATGTTTGCAGTTTGCAGAATGCAGTCAAATCGAAGTTGGTGTTTGTTTGGTGAGTGGTTTATGTAGTGAGTCCCAAGACTGTGGTTACGCCACTCAGGCGCGTACCGAGAGATTTGTCTTGGGAGGGAGGGGGGGGGGGGGTTGAGGTCGAGATCCAAGGGAAGTGCGCCCTCATAAAAAGGCCCCCCCCTCCTATTAGCAAATAAGTACAATTTATGGGCTCCTAGACATAATTATGCTGCTGCCAGGGCCGGAGGACTGTTTTTAAATTATTGGGGGAGGGGGAAAATATTGAGGTCATGACCATCTCAGCGGAGCGCCACCATAGGTTGGCGCGTAGCGAACCAGAAAATTTTACGTTCCACAGGGCCCCCAAAGGTGCAGGAAAAACGCACTTCGGGCCGTATGGCAGTAAACATCATCCCCCAAAAAACAATGGATTTCCGAAATTCATATGTCCGAAAAACTTTGTTGAAGGATTCGATCGATGTTTGCGCCACCATTGGTCGACTCGTGGTGTACAAGAACTTATTTCGTCGTGAAGACCCCCAGAGCGTCAGGGACCGGCAATCACTGGGCATATGGCAGTGAGCAAATGCCTTAAATTTGACAGTAAATTTCCGAGATTTATATTCTTAGAAATGGTCTTGAACAGAAACTGCCGATGTGTATGGCGAGTGTATCGGAAGCGGTAGCCTAGTGGTTAAGGCTCTGGACTTGTGAATCCGGGGTTCAAGTCCCACCGCGGTGTTTGTGTCTCTAGGACAGGGACTTTATCTCGTGCGTCTCTCCCTCCCAAGGTGCTTAATTTGGTACTTGTGAGGTATGGCTTGTCTTACGCGCTGATCTCGATCTGCTTGCAACCCACGACCATGTGTGGTTGGGCTGAGCATACCATATACAGGGGTAATGTTGTGAAGCGCCTTGAGGCCTTGGCCTAAGGCGCTATATAAATCTCCACATTATTATTATTCCTCACAATTCGGGCCACCACCGGTTGACGCGTAGCGTGCGAGATTTTTTCGCCTTACAGACCCCCCCCCCCCCCCATAATGCAGAGGAAACGTCACTGCCCGCGCCGCATGTCAGTAAGCAATAGGCCCTAAAATTAGCAATTAATTTCCGAAATTCAACTCTCAAGGAAACATTCTGAAGAAGTGATCGATGTTATTCACAGTTCGGGTCACTATTAGAGGATTTTTTGTCTCGCCCCCCCCCCCCCCCCCCCCCCCGCAGGATGCAGGAAACGACACTTCCCGGGCGTACAGGAGAGGAAGCATGTTTGCAAACACCATAAAATTGACGATGAGTTTCCGAAATTTATATCTCAAGGAACGTTTTGAAGGAAACTAAATGATCGATGTTTAAGCCTTTTAGTTCACGCCACAAGCAGTGACGTGTCTTTGAGCGTACTTCCGTCATACGGAACCACAGATTCAGGGGAGCGGCACTTCCCGGGCCTTATTGTTGCGGCACAAGCAACATCACTGAAATTTACAATACATTTCCGAGAACTTTCGTGCTCATTATATTACCCTTTCAATTGGGTTAGAAATTGCCCGCATCTTGAAAATTTGCTGTCGTGGAAAAAAAGTGTGCATTTTTCGGTCTGGTCCTTCGATCAAAACGAATCAATTTTCAGATTTGTTTCCACTCAAAATTTTGGTCTAAAATGTTCATGTCTCACTGAGAATTGTAAGACCTGGACCCGGACAGCAGCAAAGCCAGACTATTATAAAAAATAAGGATTAGAAGTAGACTAAACTCAAGCCATCGGTTAGGTGCAGTGTTAGGGAAATAGCAGTTGGATTCCGCAGGTATGTGTGTGTGTGGGGGGGGGGGGGTATCCTTGTGGCCCTCCCACATGTACCGCACTTGTAGATGACACGACTGGAGAAGAAGCATATCTGCCAATTCTGAAAAGTTCTTGTGCATGGGCCTTCTGTATTATACACGAAACGGAAAGACAAACTGCAAAAGTGCAAAGCCGCGCGCAGCGCGAATTTTTTTTGCATTTTGGCTTCCACAACATGAAATTTGAGCAATCTGATTAGAAATATGTGTCAGGCCTTTTGTTATTGCCCTTAACTTACCTATGATCGTAGGATTTTTTCACCAGTCCTCAACTATTGGGGGGGGGGCATTTGATATTATGTCCCCCCACCGAAAATATTGGGGGGACATGTCCCCCCGCCCCCCCCCCCCCCCCCCCCCCCCCCCCCCCCCGTGATCGCCGCCCATGGCTGCTGCAATTGCTAGATAACAGCTGCAAAACCTCTACTGAACTGCAAAAAAGAAGTTTTTGTGGTTTAAAAATCTATTGATCACTTGGGTCAGGGGGGTTCTAACCCCCCCCCCCCCCCCCGTGGGTGCGCCACTGCCGCCACTCCCATGGTTTATAACGGATATCAAGAAGTTGGGTTATAGGTAGGCAGGCAGAGGGCAAACAAGATGAGTATCTGTCCGGGGAAACGAGAGACTGAAGATTTGCAGGGGCGGATACAGAGGGGCCCGCCTCCTATCAGTGGTCATTAACAAATTGAACAAAAAAATGATGAAGTGACCGATGAAAACTTTTCCACCTTTCCCAAAAGATCGTTAAATTTATTCCCCAGAGGTCCCAGACCCGGAGTTCTATCGTGTACGTACGCGTCCTCGGGGATTTTGGTTGGGCACATCAGAGTTCGTCGTTGCTTTCTTTTTTGCTCTTTCATAGTCTTAGTTTTTTACTTGTTCATTTTGCGCTGATCTCGATCTGATGCATTCAAGCACGTGTTGGGCTTTTTATTTTTGTATTCTTTCTTATCTTAATTTACTGTTCTTGTCTTTGTATTTTCTAAGTGCCTCTGTTCTTATTTCTTATTTTTTATTATGCACATCCCTCGTTATCGTGGTTGTGGGGCCCCGTGAGAAACAGCAAGAACACTCTATCCCTACCTTCATTACTGGTCACAGGAGGTCGCCTATTCTTCAGAATCGTCGTTCTAGTAATACCACTAATATCATTTTCTATCTTCTTAGCATAATCGCCCTGCACTCATTAACCATTCCCCTCAAGTTTCGCTTTGCATCCTGGAATGCCAGGTCTACTCGTGCCGAAAAACAAATCCCCTTCCTTATGGCGACTTTGTTAGTAGTGCCCAACTAGATGTTGTGGCCATCACTGAAACTTGGCCTCACCTGGCGATCAGAGATATCCAAGTCATTGCGTGCCGATTTTTAAAACACTTTGCCTAACGATAATTGCTTTCATTCTCCATCTGTCGGTTTGGTAGAGGCGGTGGTCTTGCCCATGTTGATTGCGTGATGGTCCTCCATATTAACTCAAACGTCACATATGTATGTTTCAATTTCTTTTGAATATATGGACCTAACAATCTCTTCTTCTGCCACGTCTTTCTTTCGCCTTGCTGTGCTATACAGAACCCCACCTGCAAAAAGAACAAGCTTACTTCCTTCCTCCCTGTTTCTTTGATATTCTCTCCTCTTCCCTCCTGGAATTTTTGACTGTCGCGGCTGTCGGCTCTACCCAGCTGTTACTGACTGGGGATTTCAATATCTATGTTGATGTGTGGAATGACCGTAATGCCGGTAAGTTTTCTCAACTTATTGGACACAATTACAATAACTGCATCTGATCTTATCTCACTGTCCGATCAAAAGA
This sequence comes from Sclerodactyla briareus, assembly GCA_026419785.1. Classification (NCBI taxonomy): domain Eukaryota; kingdom Metazoa; phylum Echinodermata; class Holothuroidea; order Dendrochirotida; family Sclerodactylidae; genus Sclerodactyla; species Sclerodactyla briareus. Next base: position 80,317 of record JAODTK010001921.1, on the reverse strand, counting down.
ACCTTTCTCGTGTCATCAATAAACTCACGTCCCCTAAGCACAAAGATAGTTGCCTGTCCATGATGAGGCTGAGGTTTAGGCAAACTCTCTCTCAATGAGTTTTTCAGCAGTAAGGTCATGAAACACCGTAATGGTCTGAATCCTGTTTTTACACAATAACCCCGCTCCTCGCTATGGCCGCTACTGATCTTGTAGGACCAGCTTTACTAATTTTTCTCTGTGGTTTCTGAAGATGAGGTACTTCCGCATCATCAAGCTCTCCACTATCAATCCTGCGCTTTGGATCCTCTACACCTCCTGCCAACTTTTTCAGATCTTTCTTCACCTTGTGTCTCCCTATTATTACTAGGATCGTAAAAACTCCTTGTCTTTCCGGTGTTTTGTTTCCATCTTCATGAAAGCATGCTGTGTCACTTCGCTGCTTAAAAAAACAGGCTTGGATGCGAAGCTTCGCCAACTACCCGCCCGATTTCAAATCTTCCTTGTTCTTGGAGAAGGTTTTGAAAAGAGTGGCTGTCGCTCAGCTGCAACGTTATCTTGTTGAAACCAGCTTCATGCCCCCTATCAGTCCGGCTTACCGCCGTTTCATAGCCCGAAACTGCATGCTTGTGCTTTCGTGTACAGAACGACAGCTTATGTGCGCTTGATAGGCGCAACTAAGCTATCTTGGTTCTGCGCCTCTATTTTAGTGCTGCATTGACCCCATAGACCATTCCAGCTGATCAATCGCCTTGCTGAGAGGATAACGGTGATCCTGGTTAAGGGCGCTTGAGTGGTTTTTGCTAGCTACTTGTTGGCGGTCGAACTCAGTGGTGTTTTACTATCGATAATGCTATGTCCCGTCCTACCACCCTTCTTGATTGTGTTGTCCCTCAGGGATCTGTCTTGGCCTATGTGCTTTCATACTCTTGATGCTTCACTACAAGACATTGTTGGCCCAACACGGTATCCAGTCTGTCGCCTATGCTGACGACACTCAGAGCTCTATCTGGAATTCGACCTCTTCTGATCGTTGTCAGTCGCTGTGATCTGTCAGATGGAAGCATTATCACCCCCGACATAAGATCCTGGTGCCGTTCCAATATGTTTGTGCTGATGACAAGCCGACAGAGTTTGTTTACTTTTCTTCACACTTCAGTAGTTCTCCTTGGCTGTCCTACCATCAATGTCCGCAACTCTTCCAATCGAACTGACCTTTATCTCAAGTTCGCAATTTAGGAATAATCATGGACTCTTCTTGAAATTGTCTTGTCATGTGCAAACCCTTGTAAAGCTGCTCTGCACGCAAGTAGAATGATAGGGAACATTCTCCAGTACTCGATCAGGCTACCACCACCATGCTGATCTATGCCTTTGCGCACCTCAGGCTGGATGCTTGTAATTCCTGGTTGTTTGGCCTCCCTAACAACCTCATTAACAAGCTTCAGCGAGTGGCAAACATTGCCTGCTCGACTGTGTTTTCTCTGTGTTCCTCGTTGGTGCATATCACTCCACGCTCTGCAGGCTTCACTGGCTCCCTATAAGGCAGAGAATTGTCAGTAGATTAGGTAGAATTCTCTACTCACTTACAAGCTGTACTGGTGGCTCCCCTGATTTATCTCAGAGCTTGTTTCAGCTGCAATGTTCCTCGCGAGCTTTAAAGGTCATCATCTAGCATCAGCTCAAATTCATGGCACGCTCGTCCACCAAGTTTCTTGGGTCGTTCGTTTGCTTCTGCTGCTGCTGCTGCTCCTCACTTATGGAGTGCTCTCCGCCAAACTCTATTCTCTGGCCCCGAACTGTTGCTACTTTCAAGTCCTCGTCTTAAAAACGTTCCTCTTCACTCCCCGCATTATCTGTTCTGACTAATCCTTTTGTTCTGGTCTTTGTTATGGTGTTTCCCCTGTTTTGTCTTCTGTTCTTTTCTGTGTCTTTCTGTTCCTTCTTCTGTTCCTTTCGCTTCTGTTTGTTTATTAGTCTGTAAGCGCCTAAGGCCTTTGCATTAGGCGCTCTTATTATTATTATTAAAATTTTATTATTATTATTATAATTGTTATTGGTCGCATCTGAATGTTGGACATTGCGGAGTAGTCCTTCTTGAAAAGTGTCACTTTTGGAAATAGCCCCCATAACAGCAATAACTTCTCGCAGAATGGTACATTGCTGTTACTGAGCTGCTGAAACTGTCTACTCAGTCTCGAAGTTCTACTCCCCTGTTGCGCTTGATGCTCTACACGGGAATGTCCTCTCCTCGTTGACACATCATTGTTAAGAAAAAGGACTAGTAAGTAAAACTAAATTTCTGTTTATTCTCAATTAAAATTCCTTCAAACAAGTTGATTTTTCAAATTGATATTAGGCCTAGTCCGTTTCCGCTCCGATTGCACTCAGCTCTCACGAGTCGGTGACAGAGAAAAAAAAAAAAAAAAGGGATAACAATTCACTTTAACGTTAGGCTACTAAAAGTCTGTAAATGTAACCTTATCGGCACACCTGACCTCCACATAATGAATATGGTTCACCATAGCTTTTTGGTTACCTACTACGTTAGTGAAGACCAAAAATAGGCATTACCTTAAGTTTCCACTGCAGCATATCTTGTTCAAGACGCCGTGACTGTAACTCAATTTTGCGCTTCTCACATAATCTAGCCTAGATCCCCTATACAGCCCTTGAACAGTATGGTCCAGATATTTTTTCTCGCCACGGCCATCTTGTGACTGTTCATGAAGGTGTCTAATGCATTAAGCCGAATGAACGAGCAATCAATCATCAAGGCTAAGTAAGTTAGTCAGAAATTATCAATCTTTTTTAGGCCTACTTGCTCCAAAAACTTCATCAACAACGCGAAACGTGTTTCATTAGTAATTAGCGGCGAAAACGATTTCTCTTACCGTTCACACATCGGCTGAGACTTGTCTGCAAAGCATTTGAAACGCTTGGAACACTTTCACATTTTCTCGATCGTCTCTCACAACTCACTTGGTCTATTTCCTATATCGTACTATTCATGTTGCCTATTCTTGTCGAATAAGATATTCAAAATAGCAATAATAAATTGCAGACTTCTCCGACAGAAATGAAAATTTCGTTCCCATCTGTCAATTTTATTAATTTTCATTCCAGATATAACACAAATATTTGGAGGAAATATGAAACTTTAGTATGTTAGTTTAATAAGGTTCCTCGTAGAAGCCGAATTAGCACCCACGGGAACGTAAACAACTACTTGAAATGTGGTGTGATTGGCTCTTTAGATTGTGAATAAATGACGTCAATTGAACAGTTCTCCAAGACGAAGCTATATAGCTTGCCATTCACCACTGATATATTTACGATAGCTGGGAAGGCACAAAACTGGTTTGGTTCTTGCAACGGAATCCAAGATTGCTAGCTTCGTCTTAAACCAAACCCAAGACTACTGCAGCACTCTGGCTCCACAATCTGTTGAACCTACCTTCAATTTCAATGACATTGGATTAGCCAGGCCTACTTAGGCATCATTGTTGATAGTTCTAGCCTATTTCATTTTTTTTTAGTGGCTTCAACTGCACTGTTCAGTGAGCATTCAAGGTGTTGATGACTCATTCAGTCATTGTTCACTAATCGATTATCTTTGGAAAAACAGGGTTTTAAAAACAAACTTTAAGAGTTTATATTTGGTAAAAGTGGAAGTATAATATCAATTATAATAACTCGAATCTGCCGACAGTCCTTTTTCACTTTTTTAGAGCTCATTCAGTGCAGATCAGGGTGTGAATCGTGAATGAGCCGAAAACGTGCCCACAGTCCTTTCCTTCCACACGGACTCATTGTCTATGAATTTCAGAGTGCACGAGCTCGTAAGAACGTGCGATGCGTAATGCAAAAAGAATTGGGTCTTGAAATAACAAGACTACACAAACAATGCGCCCTCACGAAACTGTGTGCTCAACAAAACAAAGTAATTACTGTGGTAGCGACCGTGTAGAGGAGCTCATATTAAACTCAATCTGCATACAGTCCTGTTTCCGCTCTTTACTAGCTCATCAGTGGGCTGAGTGTGAATCGCAAATGAAATATTCTGCACAGGTGAAACCTGCCCAGTCCTTCCTTCACAAGGACGCTTGTCTATGAATTTTTGGAGTGGCACAAAGCTCGTAAAAGCGTGCGATGGCGTAATGCAAATAGAATTGCATGCGTGAAATAAAGGAAACTACACAACATTGCAATTTATCATTTATAATATATATATCAAAATAAGGGTCATTCTCCTTATATACAAAGCGCTTTTGATCACCATGTGCTCGAAGCACTTTAAAAACATTAATCCCCGAATCCAGGAACCCAGTCACAGGTAGGCCTCCGAACTGGGATAAAACTGTTCGAGGCAGTAGGCACAATGCCTAGGCTTTTTACTTCGTCAGATAGTCTTGAAGGTTTTCCTTATAATTATTCCTAATGACTTGATGCCTTTTTCTTTGTGCAATAGCCCTACTTGGTTTCAGATAATTTGAGATGAAGGTGCCAAGGTCCTACCTAGTAGTTCCATGGCGAAAGTTTCCATTCAATTGTATTCCAAAACCTGATTGTTTTTATTTCCTTCATGCACATCTAGCCTCTCCCGAAATGCCGTCCTTTGAACCGACCGTTGACGAATTGAAGATCTTATCAATGTTGATGATATCAGACCACAGGATCGGTACCAGAATAAGAAGGAGGTTGTTCCCAAAGTGCACGAAGGAGAAGGAAAAGGTTGGATCTCAGGAGAATGTGTTTGCAGACAGGTATGTCATTGCCTAAATGCAGCCATCTGGCAGTTTTTGAAAATGAAACCCTATTGCTTGATTATTCAACTGAATCAAGGTATGCATTTGTCTTTGCAAGTACTGACATACTTACTCCTACATGGACCCCCAGACAGGAGTATATATCACAATCGCCTACCTGTACCCCAGACAGGAGGAACCTTGTCCAAAGGTGGGGTCATACAATTCTCGTACATTGACACAATCGCTCTCACTTGGCTGCTTGCTGTTCCTTGAGAATGACACCGGTAGTAAGGTGTAGGCCTATTTTTTTTTGTTCGCCTGAGAACCTGTGACAAAGTCAAGAATACTATGCAGGCAAGAAAAGGTGTGTTAATTTATTCATCTGTGTACATGTATAGTGGTCAAAATTGAAGCTAAATGCTGGAGGGTGGGTTTCCCATTTTGAGTACACATTATTCTATGTATTGGGGTTAGCCAAAGGTCAAAAATGATGTCAAGAGAGGTGAAAGCCATACCAAATCTGTGTTTTCAAAACCACAATGGTGGGGGGTCTAGATTATTACTTGAAATTTGGTATGTAGCTCCTCTCCGTTCCATTACTCTCTCCCATAAAGTCCTAGCATGCATATTTTGTCTTGGCAAACCTCATCCTGCCTGTATGAGTGACAAATTTTGATACGGGTTAAACAATGTCATTGGCGCCACTGCACGCGCTTTTCAACCGGCTATAACCGATGACAACTATTCCTTGCACATAAGAACGTCCCCTATTGCCCAGAAGAACGAATATCAAGGATAAGTGCAGATAAATATATAAGCCTGAGGAAAAATCAACCTCACTTAGTAAGGTTAACGGCCGGTTTAAGAATGTGTATTTTGTGAGATCGAGAGGTTCCATCATGCACTAATACAATATATATCACATTTGGGCCAAATATGCAATCCGTGAATAATGTTCTGTTTTTCTATTGACATTCACACATTAATTCCATTAGAAATATTAGTCTATGAGATATTTTGCTGCATAGCTGTCGTGTGTGCAGTAGAAGCACCATATTGTTTTGGGGCAGACCCAGGGGTCAGTACCGTCAGTGCGGGGAAAACATGGGGCATTTGGTTGACAAAATTGATATTTGGGTAAATTTCATCTTGGGTGAAGTCATAACCGACCCCACCATGGATGGATGAAGGCCATACTTGGTATGTGGCTCACTCCTCCCCATAATGAGTACTATTGTTTTGCTCATTTTGGGGGGAGAATGTGAAATTGTGAAATTGTGATTTTTTTTTTTTTTGAACACTGTATACAATTTGACTTGTTAACACAATAACTCATACTCGGTATGTGGGTTCCTCTCTTAGATTTCCCTTGTTTTGGGGGGTCCAGGTCGGGGAGTGGTCACTTCTGGCATCAGAGTCAGTTTGATGATGCTTCTATTCGCTTCTCTAATTATCTATAGCCAACAGATTATTATCAGTCACTGTATCTGCTCAGAATATCGTGGCTTGCCACAAGCCACTATCAAGTAACCTCATGACCCCATGGACCCCATGTCACCTTTCAAGGCTCACATTACACAGACCACCTGACACTGCGAGTGGATGAACCTCAAACTCGGTTCCTCCCATATGAAAACATGGCTTCCCTATTACCTTGGAGTCAGGTCAACAGTAATCTGGCCTTATCTGGGGGTAACAAAACTTAAGTGAAAGGTCATGAAGGCTTTCCTGGCTTTCTGGTTGTTAAGGGAAGACGTAGAACTTATTTTGGTGATCGTTTAAGAAGCACACTGACTAGGATTGGTCTACTATTGATCTTTGCCCTTTTCCTAACCTGCATAGCGTAATACCAGGGACCGCAGAAAATTTACGTTAAGACTCCTGGGGATGCTCTCACAATAACTCTGACGGAGAGTACATGGCTGGCCACCTCGCTGCTATGGATATACAATACAGGTGAAATTTCATGGGAGAATTTCTAGTTTCTATGCTTCATATATCGTAACTAATTGTCAGATATAACTGCTTTAAACATTAGGCCATAAAAAGAAACGCAGTTTCGTCGGCCCCCCGCACGCTTTTTTAGATACTTGGGGTCAATTTTTTTTTTTTTTTTGACAACTTCACTTGATAACTCTTCAAAATATGTTTAAAGGGAAAACTTTACTACTGATTAGCCATGCAAACTATGTCAGGAACCGTTTGGGATGGCTTTTCTGTCCACTAGGGGTATACCTCAGGGGAAAAAAGAAAACAAGAAGCCTCATGCTCATTTCCAGAACTGCTGTACCGCGAATACGTACTAAATATGGGTATTCTGACTGTCTGAGAGCCAAAAAAAAAAAAAAAGCCCTTGCCCAACCTTCCAAGCGAAGTTAGGAACGAGAAACTTTTTTTTTTTTTTACTTTTGGCCTTATGTTTGGCATTCCTGCGTATGAAGGTAGGGCTATACTTTGATTGGGTACCACGGATTCACACGGCTCAAGAAGCCTTTCTCTTCGCAGGTAACCATTGTTGCAATACATTACAAGCTCATGAAGCCGTTATATGATGAAAGGCCCCATGTACCCTATCTCATTCTCTTCTCTTCCCCGAACATGGTTATTTCCCATGTTGCACTCACGAATTGTGTCCGAGGTGAAATCAAAGGGATCTGATTTGCGTTTTCTAATGGAACCATACTACAGAATGGTAGAATGCAATGCTCTCCTTAAGATGCAATAGAATAACACGCTCAATTGTTAACATCTTAGTAGTATTCCCATACACTGTACGTCGGATGGATTCCGCTGAGAATATGTACATAATAGGAAGTTGCCGGGCCTCCTCAATACAAATTTATGGACATTAAACTGCTTGGACATTTTCAGTTCTATCATCAGAATAAGTGCCGGAGAGTGGACTGTTTCAATGTCATTTGGAGACGTATCTGTCATGATGTCTCTTAGATTCTCTTTTCTTCAATGTTATAATTTGTTTCCTTTAAATTTTTTCTCTGTTAAGTGTAGAGACGAGAATTTATACGGTTTTCTAAATGCAATTCCGTTTTGTCATAGTTTTCAAGGTTCTCCCATTGAAATATGGTAGAGGGAGATTGATCGAATTCCGTTTTGACTAGAATTAAGAATGGGTGGACAAAATGGAAAACTCACTTGTCCCTAGTTAAAGTTTAAGAAGGTTGCTTCGGGCCGCTGGGGAAAGTGCTATATGAATAATTCCATGTGTTCATGTAGGTCCACAGGTCATCCTGTAACCGGAGGTAGTTGTATTGATCTGCTGATGGAGAGGAATAAACAATATTCCCATATCTCACCCAGCCGCCACTATAGTTGTTAATGTAAACAAACTTCTCTCACAGAGATCTCAATGGATGGATGTTGAAAGATTAATTGGAGTATTCCATTAAATTTAATAAAACTAATCAACACAACAGGGGAAGGGAAGACAAGGCACCACAGGAGGAAAGGGGGGAGAAAACCAAGACAAGCGGGGGAGAGAAAAGGGGGAAAGAAACGACCACGTCAAACGCATAGGTCGGGGGTTACATTCGTGGTGAGGCGCGCCTGAAGACGAGGCTGTCGAAACACCGCTTCCGATAAGACCGCCGAATTTCTTCCATATGTTTGGTAGAAGTGTCACATGCGTGAATGGGTACTTTTATGGCAGACCAACAACAGATGGAGAGACAGTTATATTCGCAGCTTATACAACGTAAGAGTAGCCATTCTTTGTCACATATATTAAATATGATTAAACTTAGTCACTACAGCATCTTCTTCGATTCCCTCCCAGACAAGTCTGACGATGCATATCTGTGCTGCTCACAGCTGTAAACGTTAGAAGAACCCCGCAGGATCACTTCATGAACGATATCACAAGGCGAGGGAGAAGGGAAACACCTCGTGCTGTCATGGTGTGTCACCCAGGCTCAACCATGGCTGCTACACGCAGGGGGTCAGCATTGTGGGCGTCCAGCAGATAGACAGAGTGTGCAATTGGTGGAATAGACCTCAAATGAGGTCAATGTGTCTGAAGAGAAGTGGGCTGGGACTCTCTCTCTTTCTCTTCAGCCGGTAGTTCAAGAATTCTCACGCCCCCTTTCCCCCTTTCTCGGGCTCAGTTGGGAATCGGTGAGCTGTGACCTGGGTTATGTCATACCCATAGTGGAGCCAGTCCACAGAGACTTCTTAGGCACCCTCGCAGTCCCACTTGTTATCGTCCCCCAGTTAGTGACATACCACGTTGGGTATCATCTTCCCAGGCGTAAGAATCTGAGGAGGGGTCTGGCTCACAGGCTGGGACTCTCGGGGTATGCTAGGGAAGTAATGATCAAGGTTTCTAAATTGTGGGTGCTAATTCAGGGGGTCAGCAGGTAGTACAAGTGGTGGAGAGGTCACTCAGAGGTAGGTAATTTATCTGGGGAGTGGGTTGGCTGGAATATAGCCTCTAGGACTGCACAGGTAACCACCAAGGCTGCTGAGTGCAAGGGGTCAGCATTAATGAGGGTAGTACAAGGAGTTCGAAGAAAAATTGATTTGAGACTGGTGAAGGGGGAGGGGGTGATAGTGCCCCGGGGGTATGTTCTTGTAAGTAATGTTCAGGGATGTTGAAAGCAGGGAGTTAGCATTGTGTGGCCTATGGGAGATAGACAGCTGCAAGTGGTGGAAGAGACCCTGAAGGTTGGGTAAGAATGTGAATGGAAATAGATGAATTATGGAAGGGGTTGAATGAGGGCCCAAAACTCTATGGACTGCCCATTCCCCTTCGGTAATTCCCATGGCTAAAGTGGCAGAAGGTAGGTAATTGTATGATAATAGATCTGCCTTGTAAACATGGAATGCATGGTCTGTAGGGCATTCTCCAAATTCCTGGTGGAGATTTGTCTTTGTGCTTCATTATTATGATGGCAAACGCAATGACAGTGAATTGGTAAACGTTTGGCTATAATAGTGTGAATAACTATAGATAAGAATTTGTGGAGCTTATGTGTGGAGGCAATGTTGTATTAAGCTGCTTTCACTAGGCATGCGAATAGGCAATCAGAAAAAAATGGAATTGTATGGTGACAATTTGAATTGCGAGTTGCGCGAGACAGCCTGCGAATAAATAACCACTATGGAATGCCGAAAAGGACACCGTATACCGAACAGTTCAGTATTCTGCTACAAAATAGACATATCGCGTGACGTGTCCCATATATCATCTGGGGGCAATTCCTTTATTCCGCCTGTTACATAGTCCTTATTAGTCCTACATGGTTATGTATCATTTTAACTGTGTCATATCTTTGAATACTCGGCAGATAGATTATTGAAGCATTTTATACTCTGATCGGTGAGGATCGTAGGAATCTTTTGCAACTCGGGTGTAGACCTACCGGCAATCAACCAACCTGGAAGATTCATTCTTTTGACCCAGTCAGGTATGAAATAAACACAAAACTACTGGACAGTGTAATTGTCAGATTTTATTCTGGAAAATGAAAATCATGTCATGTCTAGTATAACCGATGTCACTCATGGATCTCTCCAGAAACAAAAGAGTGAATTTCACTCTACTGGAGTGGTCACTCACTCAGCACACCTAAATAGCATTAGTGAATAGCTGCTCATCAGTGTTTCCCGCCCCCACGACTTATTTCATATCACATGCTTAATAAATACCTACGCGATTCTGCGATTGCCTATCTGGGAATTCATCTGACGATTTGACTATTCCCGCATTCGCGTGCCTAGCAAAAGCAGCCTTATATGAGTAGGCGTACCCTCAGCTAGGTGTTTGCGACTCCATGTGGATAACTTCACTTTGAATTTTCTCGCATGGTGATGACCATTGGGAATCATTCATGATATAAGAGAATGGAATATTGATCAGAGATTATAAGGCCAAGCTGTTGAATCCTAGGATTAGCTACAATGAAGGAGTCAGCATTGTAGGAGCCTCTGGATAGGTGTGGTGGTATCAGTCTTCAAAGATATCCTCATTAAAGAACAACTGCGGGATGAATTATAAAAGGCCCATATATTATCTGGATAAAAACCTGAATAATGGCGTCAGTCCGAAACCGGATACCTCAATACGACTTTTCCCGTTATGGAGTTAGAGTCCTTTACAGTTTGTGCATGTGCGTTGTGCAAGATCGAAAAGCATCCCATCATGCAACAATAAATGATGTCATACTTTGCACAACCCTGCAAACATTCTTTGTTCTCTATTGAAATTCACACATAATGTTCACTTCAAAAGCTTTTAGTCTATGTGAGAGGATTGCTGTAGTGGGTTGGTTACTTTGGTGAGAGAAAGACAACAGGACTTCTGCTAAATGTTGACTTATTCAACAAAATGAAACAATGAAATACATAACATAATTTCCCCGTGTTGTCCAAGTGTGATGTCAAACTTATTGTGCAGTTGGGATTCTCCCCAAATTCTCTGCATAATGGATCAAACTCTGAAGGCCAATAACTCTACATAGGAACATTGTATCGAATGGGTTTTGGACCTATAGATACAGTTTTCTATTCTCCACAATATAACCTTGGTTGTATCCAAGCATGTAGTTTGTCCTTTAAAGGTGAAACCTCACACTTAGAATCTCAAGTGTTTGTTCTTGTGTTACCTGTTTGGTGTCATTTGCCTCATATTTCAGGTCATACTGTGAGGTTGTTCGTCAGAAGAAATCTGAAAGGGACGACTTGGCGGTGCCAGATTGGATCTCCCAAGATCAGAAGAAGCCACTGATTGAGATCTTGCTAAATCATAACACTGGGTAAATCAAACCTGCCATGAATATCTTGCAAAGAAAAAAAATCATTATTTGTCATGAGTAATTAACAATACATTACACTATGCTTTATTTTGGGTTTCTTCTGTCTTGAGGGTGATGGCCGGGATGAAGGTGCTCACAGTGTTCGTGAGCTAATTAGTCCTGAGGGTTTCACCCTTGTACTACGTATAGGACCATGCCTGCACACTGAGCGTATTGCAACATTCCCAGAATTTTTAGTAACTAATTATATATCATTGTATTTATGAGAAACTAAGAACAAGAACAGTGAGTGCATGGGTCAATGCACATTTAGTCAAAACACATAGCAACATAATTATGCATGCAATCAAAAGCCATTTTGCACAAATGAATTAGCTGATCTGCATATAAAATTAGTTAATTTGCATATTTAATATGTAAGAGCTATGCGGGTGCTGTTCAGAGCAGTGAAGTCTAGGAGGCATCGCACCTACCCACATACTGGAAGAGTTGACAAAAAGCAGGTTCAAGTTTGGGTACGGGTCCCAAGTGCAAGTGTTGAAGTAGAGCTGAAGTTGACCTGTATGAATGCGTATAGTTCTTGTGATGGATTTTTCTCTTCAATGACAATCCGCCTTGTCACTCTGAGTCTGAACTTGTCAGTGTCTATCTCCCCACAACATGTTGCTGGGTGGGCTAATGTTACTGTACTTGTCTATATATCTATTACTCATGTACTCACTGTGAGGAATCCACACGTATATCAATTATGAGCAGAGTAACTCCTGCCCCATTATTTCAGATTGCTCCTCCTCCTACTTCTTTATGGATTACTTGGTCACATTATGATCATTGAAGGGTCTGCCTCTGAAAGAAAATGGAAGAAAAAAATTGCTCAAAGGTCATTAGGAATCGGATGTACATGTTGATTTATTAATGGGGGGACACTGACTACATAAGGGTGATCAGGGAGTTTGAGGTCAAGGCATCTTTGTAGGCCCTTTTGACCCAAATAGTTATTTTTTTGAGGTTCATATAAATGAATTTCTTCTTCTTCCACAAATTGATTGAATGGACATGATAAGCAGTATTACCATTGGCTGATGGTATTTATTGGGATTTCAGGAATTTAGGTCAAAGGTCATCTGGAGGTAAATTTTGTCCATTCTGTTTTAAATGGTCCAGCGCTTCTACAGAATATATTGAATGATCATGAAGTTTGTCAGGATCATTATTGACCAATGATACAGATGGGGTTTTCATGATTCAAGTCATTTAGGGGTCATTGATGGTATTTTGTTGAACTTTCAATCTGCTCTTACAGGAATGGAGCAGATGAAAATGACAAATCCAATTTGTAATGCCAATGCAATTGTATTTCTTACGTTACTTTCAGCTGCCGCAACCAGGCACATACTGTAAGACGAAGCATGCCAGTGGAGAATTGGGAAGCTACACAATGAAGATCTGGTAGAGAGGGCCAAGCAATCTTTTCAAGGTAACACTGCTATAGGACAATACACAGGAAGGCTCTGGCTCTGTCTATTGTCATGCATGGTGGGGGTGTTGTCATTGTTCTTGCTAGGACTGTCCCACATTTATATGTCCTTTTGAGCAAGGCACCACATCACTACTTTCTGATCTTTGTTGCAGAGATACACAACATGCTTGGTGTGACCGAGGGTCACATCCTGAACCTTAATCGGTCAAAATGCCAACAAAACAAAGTTTAATCTTTATGAAAACTCCCAATTCCTGAAATGTATAAAGGTCTATTCATTCGGCAAATGAATGTTTGATCTCTCCAATTATCTGTGTAAATGAAAAAATTTGATTGTGTGTATGTGTGTCCCACTTTCGTTAGCAGGGTTCCTGAACACGTAGGCAGATTGCGATGAAATTGTGGATGTAGTATCAGGGTTGTAGTGAACATGATCTGATTAGATTTTGGGCACAAAAGTCACAAATAAGTACGATTAATTAGCATTTATATGATTTATTGTTAGGCCGTTAGACAAAGATTACAAGATGGAACCGCAGGTGCTACGGTGATTTGGTTCGGCACAAAGGTGCAGGATATAAGGTCGATGAATGATTAGATTTTCAGCGTGATAAATACGCATAATCTGCATAATTTATGCCAACTTTCAACATGACGTGATTCACTGGGGGTTGTTCACTGTGTATAATGGCTTCTTCATGAAACTGTTCAAGTTGGGGGATCCCATGAAAACATATTAAGTGTGGTCCACCATTGGTCCCGCGAAAATGGGTCAATAGAAGTTGAGTATTGTGTCTAATTTGCAAAATTTAGGAAATTTTTGTAACATTCTCACAAACCATATACTCTTGGTAGAAAAAAAAAATGGTCAGTAATTAGTCCTAGGAATTGAAATGAATCACTGATTAATAGGGTATTCTGTTGAAGCTTATATTGTGTGCATGGTGACTGATGAAAGGAACACTGATCGTGCAACTAGGGATGACAATAATATGTGTGATTTTTTTCAACCTGCTAGATTCTGACAGACTGGGTTGAATGTGTTATTGAGGCATGGAGTAATTTCAAATTATAACTGAGATTGACATCATCACCTACTGACTGATTGCTCCGATGTGGGGTATATATATCTCAGTATTTTCATAGTTGCCTGCAGTGGTTGGCACAATTGGTAAAGTGTCGGCCCTCACCCAGGAGACCGCGGGTTCGATTCCCGGTCGGGTATACCCAAAGACTTTAAAAAATGGAACCTGTGGCTCGCTGGGCGCTCAGCACAAGGGATTGGAGCAGAGGACAAACGAGGGTATGCAATTGGGAAGTTGCCGTCTGGGTGTGATTACCTCCACCCCACAGTTTAAGTACTGCCAAAAGAGGCATTGCTTATTCCATGTACATGGTGGAATTCGCAGCTGACAATAAGGTTCAGTATCCAGGTCGGCACCCGTGCTGATAGACCCATTGCTCGGCAAGGACACCATAGAAAAAATGAAAGAAAGAAAGAAAAGTTGTTTGATGTGAACTTCTTTCCATTCCAGAGGCGTCTGTGAAATCTGGCTGAACGCGAAGGACACCGGTGCTTACGGTATAGATATAGGGGTCACTAGTGCCACTTCTATGGAGGCTTGTAGAGGTCATACCAGAAGGTCGGCATGATGAGGATGGTATGACAACCCTCCCTCACCATCTTCAACATCTTGAGGTGAGGGCTTGTTTTGCCCTCATCCAGGGATTAGGATGAGCAGGAGTCTCGGTGAAGAGAGGGGGGGGGGAGATATAGAAACATTTCATATTGTATGGGATAATGAGTGCAATTGCAGTATTTATAAAGGTGTTAGGCACGTGGGGTAGGTTAATGGCACACTAACACATGTATGTTGTGTCGTTATGTAGTGGAGTGTATTGGTAACGTTGGTAATAAAGTTATGCGAAAACTCCCTAGAGCCAAATTTCGGCGCTTGTGAAAGTGGAGTCCGGCATTATAAGACTGCTGAGCTGGCCACCTCTTGGCTGAGAATTTATGCCGAATTGGAGGCACATAGGCTAGGACACGGCTAGGTAGTTAGGAAGGTAGGACAGTCTGCGCTCTAGATGAATTTTCAAATTCTATCTACAAGCATATGGGTAAATGGCATTTACTGTCTGTCCCTCAGGATTGCTATTTGAACGAACAGATTCAGAAGACGTATGTGGGTCTCCCAGACTATAATCACCAAAATTTATTGATACAAACATTGTCTCTTTCACTGTTCCAAGGAAATACAAGATCTGAACACCCTCGAGTGTACGCTTTCCTCCAGTCCATGCGTCTTTTTTGATGCGTCAGACAGCGTCCTCATGGACATGAAGCGGGAGTACTGTCAGGCTGACTTTAGGAGAGTGGTGGGTACTAAAGAAAGGTGAGGAGACCACAGTGAGGCGGAAGCCACACTGGATGCCACGGACGCACTTGAAAAAAGTGCAAACATGGGTGAAAAAAGGCGAAATGGAATTACACAAACTGAGCCATGAAAAGGGTAGTTTCAACTTTTGCAGTGCTGTGAAATTTCGCAGCGCCACAAAAATTAAAATCCAATTAGCCAATCACAGAGGCTTATTCGGTATTGAATCTGTATCTGTAAGGGGATAATGTCCCATTGCTTCATGTGGAGCCAACAGACAGGAAAACAGGTGTGGGCCCAGGAAGACAAACCAGTCCCGATGCATCTGCTTGATGCTCCAATACCCGGATCATGAAGTTGACTGTATCTGTGATGGTGGATACTTCCTGCGGCATTTTATTCCAGTCAACAATAGTGTTTGGCCCAGAAAGGAGTATTGTAACCGTCCTTGTTGTGGCTAGCTGTATGTAGGCGTTACAGTTGAGTGTGCCTGGAAGGACGGGAAGGCGGCAGAAGGAGGTCGGCAACCGGAAGAGGCAAGAGACAGCCGGCCTTCGAAGATTTCAATTCTACTGGCAGTTCTTTTAAAGAGTCAGCCCAGGTCAACGAGCATGCACCAACATGCTGGATCTTTCGAATCATTGGTGACAAAGCCCGCCGCCCGGCGTTGAACCATCTCTAATGTGAGATCACAACAGTGACCGCAATCTTTGTTACATGAAGGAAGTTTTGTAGGGTTGTGTGGATACTCCCTTGGTGGAAATGGATTGTTTTTATGGCAGCTTGTTGATATAACACCACAGAAAAGTGAATCAAAGGGCATTTCCCACTGGAAAAATGTAAAACCCGCTACAATGGAACAATTTGCGATCAGTATCACCATAACATTAACCATGACACTTATTTGGTGTCCATCATTCTCTGCGATTAGCACCTAAGTGATCCATGTTAGAGTGAAAGGGGGAGGAAGTCACATCACCCTCAGTATCGGCGCCATGGAGGAGCATTATCGACCAGTGCAAATTACGTTTACAATTTGCGGGGCAATACATATGTCCCCTCCTTTGCCTGAAAGGCATACCATAAAAATAACTTGCACAGATACGTAATCAGCAACTTAAAAAAATAGGAAGTATGCATAGCCTACTTTATGTTTTCCAACAGCTGAGCAACGAGGTCAGCTGAAACCCAGAACTTTATTCCCCCTTGCACGCAAAGAAATAAATCATATTGTGGGAAATTCCTGTTATTGTGAATTGTAAAAACAGTACCCATTGAATTGGTTACATCATCATGATTCATGATGTATGCATATTCAAATCATTGTGTGTCATTCATCGTATCACAGCAGGACATTGAGAGAACACTTTTGTATAGTCGGGTCACCTCAAATGTGCACAGCAATTGGATTTTTGTTGACATTACACAATACTGGTATCCGTTTGTACAAATTCTGAGTACAATTATCAGCACAAGTGAGAAGTCACTGTTGAAATAATATTGAAATAGCTAAGTATAGGGGGGAGGGGTTGGAAGAATTGGTATTTGTTCACAGAAAACCTAAAAACAAAAGCTGTGATATATCCTGCTTTATGGGTCATGATTATTATCAAAAACATTGCAAGAGCTTTGGCATATGCAGGCAACGCCTTGATGCGTCAAAAATCTTTGTGGATTAGCTCAGTTCGTAGAGCATCCGGGACTTAAGGAGTCAAAAGATTGCGAGGTTCGAATCCCAGGTAAAGCTGAGGGGTTTTTCCGCAGTGCTGTTAGACAAGGCATGTCTCCTCAATGTCAACCTACACACGTGTAAAAGTGTACCTGCGAGGTAACGGAAGTAGCGCAGTGCGTTGGCTACAGGGGTGTAGTAGGTCGTGATGGGAACGTGCACCTGGTGGTGCGGGCAGAGTCTTATTCAGGGTACCAATGACCAGGGGATTAAGTCGTAGTCATGTAAGAGCACGCCTTGATACAAGACTATAAACCCGAATCTTAATATTAATCTTAAATATGCACAAAAAGTTGGTATATGATGTAAAATGTTTGCATGAATAATGTCCAAGATTTGTCCAACATTTGTGTTGTGCACATTTGAATTGTGTCACTTGTGTGTTCTCCCTGAATGTGGTCTGGCCATATTTGGCAGTGCTTCATTCAACTTTCGCACACAAACTGTAGAAAACTGACGCATGAACTGCCCTGTATGGTGCCAGTTCAATGTTGTGGAACATCTCCCCCCCCCGGGAAAATCTTTTGGGATGCAAGTTTTCGAACTTTGCGTCCTTGCATGCTATTCACGAGCCCCATGGAAATGGCCTTTCAGATGATAGTTCTGCAGATATCGATGTATATCAGGCATCCTGATCACTAGCATTTGTAGTGATGAATTTTAATCAACTCTTCTGTCTTTTCTTTCCAACCCAGAGTACCAGGGGTGACGATCGCTACTGATGTCATATGCGGGTTCCCCAGAAACAGAAGGGTGAGTCATTCTGAATGTTTTATTTGGTAACATGTATGGTTTTCTCAATTCCAATGTACTGCTTATTATCCACCCTAAGAGAAGTGAATTGAAGATCATGTAGCAGATTTCCATTAACTAGCACAGGTGAAGAGAGGAATTATGGAAGACCCTACGTCTCATTGGAGGGTCTAAGCATGTTGCCTTGTTAAGTTAATCTAATTTACTTTTTAAGGAACTGAGAAATTTATGACATCTTGGGTGGGAGAGCAATGGCCTCCCATAGGCCCCTCTATACAGTGAATGCTGCAGTTTTGCACTTTGGTAACATAAATACCGTATTAGGTGTTCACCTAGATATGAATGAGATTTTCTTCATGATCTTGTGAACAAAATCGTAACTAATACAATTCCAAAGACATACAGAAGGACATGTGATTGTGCCTTACTGGTGCACTCAGGTCAGCTGAGTTTTTTTTATTTTATTCACATGACTCACTGTACTTAAATGCATTGTTGTGCCATACCTGTAGTGTTGTTTCATTTTGCCGCAGTGGTTACATGATGTAATACCATGACATCTTTGCATTTGGTACCTGTTCAAAGGGGTGCCTGCTTAGGGGAATACATCCTAAAACAGGACAGAACAGACCTGGGTTTATAATATGCACACATGATACAGTAGGGTAATATTGGACCCAATGTCAAGGTTAGTTCCTAATCACATGCCCAGTGGCTATTGAACAAGGTTTCACCAGTGACAGTAAGATTGTATCCTTACAGAATGAATCTATCAGTAGTGTTGAACAAGGCTATTAAAGCCAGGACTATTTACTCTGATGTTAGCTGAATATTTTCTTCATTTCTGACCATCTCATGACTCACTGTAACCTAGCGCTTCCACTCAATGGAGGAGGGCAGGGTTCAAAATGAAAGTAGTATCCTGCTGCAACACACTTTCACATGAGAATCTAGTCACAACCGAGAGTACCAAACTACCAAGGCAATAAGAGAGTTGACCAACTGCAATGGGTAAACGGCAGGATAATATTGTTTTCAACATAGGTTCCAAGGTCTCAAATGCAAACGTGTGGTGATTGTAGCTTTGTTTAGTCTGTTCCTCACCAATGGAACTCCTTCCTATCGAATTGAGGTCTTCTCAACTCTGTAGATCATTTCAGTCGGCGTCTGAAAACTTCTTTATTCCCAGTCTCAATGATTTCTGTATTTGTGAAGTGCGTTGAACAACTCTTTTATTGAACAACTATTCTGCGCTATATAAGACCAATTATTAATATAATTATCATTGTTATTATTTCTCAAGGGCTGTATGATGCATCTTAATTACTATTTACCCATGCATATTGCCCCAGGATGCCAAACCTCATGTATTCCTGCAAATTGTTGACGTCATTTTTTCAGCGATGTTTAGTTACCTATTTGATTACTCCTATCTGATGGAGTTAGTAGGCTACATTGTTCCCAGCCTTTGGAGTCTTCGTTTGATGATGTATCACCTGGTTTCATCCTGAATTCCCTCGAGGCAGGGCATGAGCGAGGAAATCAGGCCAGTGTAACCGGCCAGCAAAGCCAATTTTTCTGACATGCAGAGTATCTAGCCCGACATCAGCTATCTCGGTTGGAACCCTTGCTCCAATCTTTTTATCCCACAAAACAGAGCAAGTTAAGCAGTAGATAAACCGTCCAAGCAGCATTATTTTGATAATTGCTCCACAATTTTATATAAGATGTGATCCACACAGCAAATTGACTATCGGTCTTTGTGTAGACCTTATATTGGCCGACATGAGCAAATGTTTCCTGGCTCGAGACTGAAAAAGATGCCTATACGACTGTAATGTTTAAAAGTTATTTCAATAAATATCTGCTAATTTGTTTGTTGAGACTTGTGTGCCCCACATCCGAGATGATTTTTTTTTAATTTGTCAGACAGGATTCTCAAGGGACTATACAGTCAGGAGGGGCATGCTGTGTTGTATGTTGTGTGTAACACCTACTTTGTAATCAGATAAGTCAGACACGCTGTTGGATCAAACTTGTGAGCATGTTTCCCCTGGACTGGAAATGGAGCCTATCAATTTTTATTAGAGTCGGGGGTCAATTTAGGGGAAAAGGTGGACAATTCTGGTATTTGGGGTTATTATTATCCTTTTCATCAGTCCAACATGCCTGACAGTACAAGATAAAAAAAACTTTGTGGGTGTGTTACCCATGCTGAGTACACGAGTGCTTTTAATTTCAGTACGAATCGGTATTCAGTTTTGGGAGAGAAAGGTGGTAATTTTCAGAATTCTGGTATTTGGGGTATTTTACCATATAATCAGACTACGCTCGGCATGCCTGACAAGATCAGGTCAAACCTAGTGGTTTTGTTGCCCTTCATAGTACACAAGGCGCTTGTCGACTGTATTACGAATCGGGGTTCATTTTTGGGAAAGGAAGGGAAACAACCTTGTAAAATTCTGGTATTTTGGTATTTTACCATATAATCAGACTAAGCCTGGCAGCTCAAACCTGACGAGATTGTATCCCTTGATGAGTATGTGAAGGCTATTTATTTTAGTGCGAGTGGGGTTAGTTTTTGGGGAGAAAGTGAGAGATTCTTGTATTTTGGGTACTTGACCTCGTGAGTCCAACATCTCTGACCTGATCAAGTTCAAACTTGGTGGGTTCATTCCCCTGTACACCGGAACTTTCTCATTCTAGTGTGAGTGGGGTCAATTTGGAGAAAAAAAATGTGAGGAATTATCAAATTCTGGGCAATTAAACCTTGTAATTCCTGACCAGAATAATTGTGCAGTACATTCACCATGTCAGGGTAGTTCAAACATTGTATGTGTCCAAGGAACCACTTAAGCTTCTTCAGGCCTTCTGGTTTGATACAGCACACTCATGTTGAAGCGATGTCAATCTCTATGTATCATAAATAATCAGAGTAGTATACTCCGCTGCTATAATACTTGTTCAAGCTCTCATACAAGTGTCCTGTGCTCCCTGCTTTAATATACCCATTTGATCCGTCCTAGTTACTACTACTTGAGATTTTGGGTTTGCCTATAACAAGCACACCCCCTCTCCCCTCCCTGAATGCTGTCATTGAACCTTGTAACATGTCTCAATGAACCAACAGCAATGAAAGGGGAGGGATGATTGGAGAGTTTGCATATTTGCTCCTGTAAGGCTGTGACCAACCTGTCCGAAAATTGTTTCTCACTCTGCAGGATTTTGAGGAAACATGGAGATGGTGAGTCTTACAAGTTCCCGAGTCTCTTCATCAACCAGTTCTTCCCCAGACCCGGCACTCCCGCCGCCAAGATGCCCCAGCTTGATGCCAGGGAGGTGAGCAGTTGGATATGGGGTCTGAATCAGTTTGACATACTCACGGCAGTCGCCCTCAGTTTCATGGGAGTTTTTCGGCTATTGTAAGAAAACGAGTGGTTGGCCACAGTTTGGTAGAGCGTCGGCTCACCACCCGGGTAGCCGGGGCTCGCATCCTGGTCGGGTCATACCAAAAACTTTGGGAATGGTACCTGTTGCCTTCTCGCTGGCACTCAGCACAAGAGGACTGGGGCAGGGAAGAAATTGTTGTCCAGGCATTCTGCCCCGGCCCGTCTGATATTCACAGCTGGTGGGCTCAGGGTGAGGTGTTAGGATCATTGGGCGCCCCCGGCTTAGATAGGCGTTGTTCACATCAGTGTATGCTCCTTGCTTTCCTATTTCCTATTGTGATCATTCTCATGATTACATAAACAACCAACTATATTCTTAGATAAAGTTAGGTGGTTGAGGAATGAGTTTATAACAAAAAAAATTTTCTTCTACATTTGGTTGTACTGCAAACTTTCAATTATCAGAGGAATATCTCAAAATTTAGCAGCAGTGATTTATCTCCAGTTAGTAATTTCTGATAATCCCACTCATGTCCCATTCCTGAATAAAATATCTGGTAAAAAATTGGGCCTTTTCCAACCAACATGATATTCTTAGATCAAAGTTAGGTGGTTGAGGAATGAGTTTATAAAAAAAATGGATTTCTACATTTGGTTGTACTGCAAACTTTCAATTATCAGGGAAAGATCTAAAAAATTAGCAGCAGTGAGTCATCTTCAGTTAGTAATTTCTGATAAGTCACTTAGTCACCATTCCTGAATAAAATATCTGGTGAAAAAAATTGCGGCCTTGTCATGATTCTTTCCCCAAATTCATGACAAGTGCTTCGTCCTCCACAAACTATCAAACTGGCGTCAATGGTTTGGTGGCACGCTCACTTTAGTTTTAATTTCATGAATTAGTACGTCAACACCCTTCCAATTTGCTACAGTCCTATAACCTAAGCTTTGGCTAAAAATTTGTGGTCTAAGCTGTAGCCTAACTCGGAAAATTGGCAAATATGTCGTCTTTGGAATGTTCCCACATTCCTTATGATGCAAAAATCTAAATTTTGTAGTAGAAATGTACCTCTCGTACTGTTATAAACTTCTTGGGAAAATAGTCTGAATTTAGTGGCAGGTCCGACCAGTTCGACTGCAACAAAGTAAGGTGGGGTTCAAATAAAATGACTAGTTTTGTTGTTCTTCCCAGAGTTTCCTAAATTTTCAGCAGATATGACCCCATTCAGGTATGTGAAGAGTGAGAGAAGGTGATTGCAATGGTTCTATTATTCTTTGGATCTGAGTCGTGAAACAGAAAAAATTGCAGTTAGAGTGCTAGGTGCCAAACAAACCTGCTAGTAGTATTTCTTCATGTAAGGTTATGCAATAGGATTCTCATTCATTTAATACTCCAGCCAAACTTCCACACAGCAACTATGTGACGCACATGTGGAAGACGGCGACAGCGTTTGCACAAAATGACCATCCGCCTTTAATTTTGAGCCTTTAGGGATTTGTGTGTTCAGTTGAAAATTCCATGCAGTGTCAAAAATTGCAATTCCCTGTATTAGCTCATAGACTTATTGCAGAACCTGTTACATAAGGTATGATGTGTTCTGAGGGAGACTAACAGCCCCCCATTGATTTATTGGAATGAATTCCACGAGCAGTCGAAAAAAATTTTTCTCTGTACAAATTTTTCCCTAGCAGGACAACTTGTTGATTGACGTAACACAGACCTTAGTTGGCATGTCATACAATGTGATATCCATAGTGCAAATCAGTCCGCCCAAATTGGGATGAACCTGCTCGGAAAGGCCCTCTATGTATTTGCGATATTGTCATTAGTATCTCCTGTAACAGCTATATGTCTAATGTTGTTTCTCTCTGCCTCTTGCAGAAGAGAAAACGAACCAAGAAGATATGTGTTGTTCAAGAGCTACCATCACATATGAACACAAGCTGGGAGAGAGGCAACGGGTTCTTGTAACAGAGGTCTATAATGACAAGCGTACTGGGTCGGGCATAACAATACTACGAAACAGGGAAGAGAAATGAGGGGAAGCATTTTCGGGAAGGGGGGGTGGTAACAGGCAGACAGGGTAGGGTGACGGGGCCACAACCAACCTGAATTGGGGGGGGGGGGGGAGGGGTGTCTTTGAAAGGGGGGCTAACAGAGCACAACCAACCTGTGTTGCCTGCCATTTGTACCCCAAGCAAAAGCTAGTTAATCCAGAATATAACAGGATGGGTGGGTGACTTTAATTTTCAACTTCACAAAAATGCTAATTTCATTTCCCACTTTATTTATTATGCAATTTTCCGATTCCAACTTTGCACTTCACACAGAATTGTTCGTACACAAATTGTTGTTTCCTGCTGTTGCAGAGAGATCGGCAGAGAGGCAGTTAATTGATTAGACTTCACATGTGATATGTCATATTCACTATGAAAGTATCATTAATAAGTACACACAAAATAACAGGATCCAGGCGCAGATCGAGGGAGATTCGTCTTGGGGGGTGGGGGGGGGGGGGGTTGGGAGGTGGGAACCTAAGGGAAGTGTGCCATCCAAAAATAGCCTCACCCTCCCTTTTGCAAATAAGTCACCCCCCCCCCGATTTACGGCCTCCAGGACACATGCGCTGCCATATTTGCTAAACAACAGCGGCAAAAACCTCACAAATTTATGATTCGATTCTGGGGTTCTGTCCCCCCCCCCCCACCCCCTCTCCTTGGTACGCCACCCAGAATCTCTTGAGAGAGTAAAGATCCCAGTTTCCTTTGGTGACATAAAGTTCTCATCAATAGCCGGATGTTGAATAATAATGTGGAAGTGCTTTTTTCCACACAGAAGGGGAAAAATTAAGAAAATCTCCAGGCAAATTAAAAATTGTTTCGTGGAAAATCAGGGAAGAAAAGTACACATCATTTAGTGAACTCCAAAAATTGCAAATGATAGAAGTATATCGCACATCAACTCGTACTGATTTGTTCGTGTTCATGTATTTCTCAGATTTCAGGGCCTGAGAGATTTACAGTTGGAGAAGAATGAGTCACTGGAAGTAATGTTATGTGTGACATTTTGTAATCTAGGCAATCTAGTCATTTATTTCCACAACAACTTGGTAGTCCATGGTAGCCATAGTTCAACCTTAAGTTCCAATGGATTTGAAATTAGTCACGAGTGATGATAGTGATTAGTGCCATTTATAGGTATAAAGCAGTGAGGGGCGGCAAAACAAATATCCTCCTTCTATATGCTTAAGATTCTTGCTGTTAGTTTGCACCTAACTGGCAATTGTTATCTTTCAACCTCTAAAGATCAGGTTGGTCGAACCATCTTTAAATGACTGAACAAAAACAATGCTGATTGCGGAAAAGGAAATCTATAGGGCAGCCTGTTACATACCGGTTTCTAACTTACATTAGCAGTGTCCCAGCCTGTTGTGTTCCAAATTTGGCATAAACTTCCCAGCTCGCCAGTCCATAATGCCTAGACTTCACATCACAAGTGCCGAAAATGTAACTTGGAGCTTTTCAGCGTGACGTTT
This sequence comes from Sclerodactyla briareus, assembly GCA_026419785.1. NCBI lineage: Eukaryota > Metazoa > Echinodermata > Holothuroidea > Dendrochirotida > Sclerodactylidae > Sclerodactyla > Sclerodactyla briareus. The sequence goes on along the minus strand of JAODTK010001921.1, from coordinate 55,552 downwards.
ACCAGGATTCGTCCCACCAAAGATTTATATTCTTTATTTCTTGTAGATCCCTGCAAGTTTTCGTCTAGAACAGTCAAAAAAGGTCCTGTTTTTTCAAGGCTAAAACTCTCGTAACAGACTCAGGCAGGTTGCGCGAGTCTCTATACTTAGGAGGCCTACAGGGCCGTGTTTTTTTTTTGTTTTTTACTGCGGGGAGTGCTAACGCGGCCAGGTGGAGGTTTTTACTTCGGACTTCGCGTAGGCCAAGTTAGTCTGTAGACATGTAGTCATAGAACTGTCGAGCTGGCCATCTCTGGGCTAAAAAATATGCCAAATTTGGAGGCAAAATAGGCAGGGACACCGTAATTAGTTATAAAAGGTAGGGTACATCGCGAAGATGCCATAACAGGGGTGGTGGGTTATGGTGCGGACTAGCAGTTCACTTTTGAAAAAAAAAACCCACTTGTTGATCTCTCTCCTTACTCAGGTTAGTACCCAAGGGAAGGTTCGACGTGTAGATGGTGGAGGTTGTGAGTCTTTGCCACCGGCAAACATTACATGATGTCTCGCATCATCAGGGAGAAGGAAACTCTTCACTCCGTCTGTGGTCACAACCTCTCGCTCAGGGGGGAAATATCAGGGCATCTCACAGAAGGTTTGCTACTAAAAAAAATAAAAGGACATTTACGGGTTGTTAGTTTGCTGAGTTCGGGGTAGTTTGCATGCGGCTAGGTGCCTCCTGGGCATGTTCCCTCGGAGTGAGTGAGTGTTTGTCTGTTTGACAGATTCATACAACATACGAATGTCTTTATTTGATGTGGTCTGATTCAGCTGGGATGATAGAATAGATCAGCAGGTTCTATGTATGATATGGAGGCAGATGCAGGGGAAGATTGCATAATCGATGCGAATGTCTATGACATTGTAGGGTACAGCTGTGGGAGAGGGTGGGATGAATTGTATATATCCATGCGAATGTCTGGGTCTGTTATAAGAGGGGACTGAATATGCTATAACAACAATGCGTGCTGTGGATTCAACGAATGGTGATATAATAAGTCTTAGTTTATGATGATTTCACTGCCCCTAATTGGCAATCTGCTCCAAGTAGTGTGTCATTTGGTGTTTCATTTTGCTCAGACATTGCAAATATAGGTGCTCTATTTGTTGGTCATGTTGGAGAACATGTGAGTAATCAATAAATTGCAGGGATGTGGCCAATATTACTTTGTTAAAGGCTTGAATGACCCACAATGACTCATCCTATGAGGGGTATAGGGTGCATCACAGAAAGGACACATCGTCCATGGCTAATCAGTGGCCGTATAATTTGGATGTAATTTCTAGAGTTCTCACTCAACAGAGATGGCTCTGATTGCTTCTTGGTTGGGACAAGGGGTCTTTTAGGACATTTACAGCCCCTGACCTGTTTATTCTGGACAATTCTGCTAGTGTTGCCAACCCAGTATTTATAATAAGGGAAAGACTTGTGCAGTCCTGCGTTTGAAGAAATTTCATGACATGGGTTGCTTCCAGTGAACCAAGAGGTCACGGTGATTGCCAAATGAAGAGGCCACTGGGCTGTTCACAAAGGAAGTTTCAATTTCAACTCTTTCTTGCAAATATGCGGAATGCTTCTCCCCACAGTTGAATCTGACAATATTGAAACTCGGTCAGTATTTGGTACATTTGGGTTATTCAGGAATTTTAGGTCAAATGTGACGTCATCTAGTGATCAATTTCGCATTTTGTTCGACCCGTCAAATAGTTTCTACTTCTACAGAATGGTTTGGATGATCATGAAAGTTGAGCGGTGTTATCATTGACCAATAGTATGACATGTTGCGTGTTCAGAGATTTGGAAGTCAAAGGTCATTTTGGGGTCAATTTTGTTTGAACAGGCAAGCAGTTTCTACTCATACAGAATAGAATGGATGATCATGATAAGCTGTCAGAATTGTCCTCGACCAACTATAATTGAGGGTGTTCAGGTATTTGATGTCAAAGGTCATCTAGGGTAGTTTCAGTAATTTTGTGAAAATATGCGAGATGCCTCTCCTGGATTAATGCAACTTTGCTAAACTAATCCTTGTGCCATCTCTGGTTTGTCTTCAAAGTCCAACACTTCCATTGACTTTCGAGAACAATCCATCCGATTCACTTAGAACTTGCTTTGGCCTTCAGCAATATGCCATGGTACAAGTAGTCATGCTCGACATACCTAATAAATTGCTACTATCCGCACGATCATGCAGGCTTCGAAAGTTGTTCAATTGCTCAAGAAACTCAATGGATATCATTTGGGCAGTTTGATTCGAAAGTATTAACCTCCACAATCACATTCCACTACTGCAAAATTGATAGGTGGTACTGAGCCAGTAGTAGTCTGGTTCTGAAATATCAAACCTTTTTTTCTTCGTTAATCACCGTTTGTTCCCTACAACAGATCGACAAAGTTTCTGGTTCTCTTTCTCTCTGATCTGGTCGGAGCTTGCCATACTCTATTGAACATGAAAGAATAACCACACAAATCATAAGAGATGAGGAAAGCTAAATGTAAGAACCCTGGAAGCCATGAGATAATGGTCTGCCTACACATGATGGTCCAGGCTATGATTCAAGAGGAAATGCTAGATCTGGTTTCGCACCTGCGGAATCAATTCAGTTCATTGACTGTGAGCAGAAAGAGACTTGGACACGTCTTGGAGAGGTTTCTTAACCTGAAGATAGGAATGCTGCCAGGTAAACAGGGTCCGGAGCTGGAGTCAAGCCCCCCCCCCCCGGTTCACAACAAGGGACTTTGAAACATGGAACATAATGCCAATGTGCAGGGGGGCCTCATGTAAGCAATGTTAGTATAACCAGTCCGGTTCCAACCAGCGGAAGAATTGTTGTAGCGTCAACGCCGGTTGAATATTGGGGAGACCAGAGGGGGATCCAGGTTCACTTATAGGTGCCAAAAGGTCCCAAACGCAAAAATTTGCTGGCTGAGGCGGGGGGCCGGGAGCCCTCCCCGGAAAAATTTCTGGGGAAAGATATCCAAATGCATTTTCCTGCAAGTGGAGACAAATTTGATGCATCAACTGAAAATATGTGTCATGTATGTGCCAGGGCACTCCGTCCGCCTGCCCATATCTGGCCGAAAACAAAACTCGGATAAAAATCGCTCAGAGGACAAGCGTTCCAGAAAAAATCTGCTCATGGAACCATTGAGACAATCAGAAAGCGCTTCCCATTACCGACATACAGTGTTGGTAACCCTGTATCATGATTGACAAAACTGATTCCATTAAGGCAGGGTAGGTCCCACGCTATCTGACAGGTTCCCTGTTTGGGAGCGTTACTCTCACAGAGGATTGTTACTCAGGGTTCCCAGCTCACCTGAAATTCATTGGTATCTAGAACGATGCCCTTGAAATCCTGGAAAAGTAATTGAATTTGGGGCAAAATGCTTGTCCTAACCCTAATGTCCCTGTTTGGGATGGTGGGTACTCTCAAGGAGGATTAGATTTGTTACCACAGGGTTCCCAGCCCACCTAGGGAAAAGGTCATGGCTATTGGAACCGATGCTTTTAAATCCTGGAACAGTCCGGGAAGGTGGGGGCCAAAATTGTTTGCCCTAACCCTGAAGGTCCTGTTTGGGGAGGGGTTAATCTCAAAGAGGCATTTGTTAAAGGGTCACCCAGCATACCTGGAAAATCATGGTATTTGGAAACGTGCTTTAAACATCCTGAAAAGTTAGGAATTGGGGCAAAATGCCTTGCACATAACCCTAATTGTCCATGTTTGAGAGGTGGTTATCTCAAGGAGGTAGGTTACTCGGGTCCCAGCCTACCTGGAAAAGTCATGGTATTTGGAAGAATGCTTTAAATCCTGGAAAAGTCAGGGAATTTGTGGCAAAATGCTTGCCTACCCTAATGTCCCTGTTGGGGCGTGGTTACTCCTCAGGAGGATTGTTACACGGGTTCCTATCCCACCTGGAATAGTCATAGTATGTCGAACAATGCTTTAAATCCTGGAAAGTTGAGGAATTCGGGGCATTTCTTGCCAACCCTAATGTCCCTGTTTTTGGAGGTGGTTACTTCTCAAGGAGGATTTGTTACTATACTCAGGGTTCCCAGCCTACTGGAAATTCATGGTATCCCCCCCCTGAACGCGATGCTTTGAAAATCCTGGAAATGTTGGGAATTTGGGGCAAAATGCTTGTCCTAACCCTAATGTCCCTGTTTGGTGGGGGGTGTTACTCTCAAGAGGATTTGTTACACAGAACACAGGGTTCCAGCCCACCTGGAAGTCATGTAATTTTGAAACGATGCTTTACCAATCCTGACAAGTACAGAGGGAATTTGGGGCAAAATGCTTGTCCTAACCCTAATGTCCCTGTTTGGGGAGTGGTTAATCTCAAAGAGGATTTGTTTACACAACTGGTTCCCAGCCTACCTGGAAATTCTGGTATGTGGAAAACCATGCTTTAACTCCTGGAAAACGAAAAAAGTCAGTGATTTGGGCAAAATGCTTGTCCTAACCCTAATGTCCCTGTTTTGGGAGGTGGTTACTCTCCAGGAGGATTTGTTACACAGGGTTTCAGCCCACCTGGAATAGTCCATGGTTTTAGAAACATGGCTTTATATCCTGGACAAGTTGAGGAATTCGGAGCACAATGCTTGCCTAACCCTAATGTCCCTGTTTTTGAGAGGTGGTTACTCTCAGGAGGATATTTACTCAGGGTTCCCATCCTACTCCTGAAAGTCATGGTATTTGGAAACGATGCTTTAAATCCTGGAAATCAGGCACTTTGGGGCAAAATGCTTGCCTAATCCCTATGTCCCTGTTTTTGGAGGTGGTTACTCCTCACGGAGGATTTGTGTACACAGGTTCCTATCCCACCTGGAATAGTCATGGTATTTAGAAACAATGCTTTAAATCCTGGAACATTGAGGATTCGGGCAGAATGCTGCCCAACCCTAGTCCTGTTTTGGGAGGTGTTACTCTCAAGCGGATTTTTACCAGGTTCCAGCCTAACCTGGAAAATCATGGTATTTGGAAACGATGCTTTAAATCCTGGAAAAGTTAGGGAATTTGGGGCAAAATGGCTTGCCCTAACCCTAATGTCCGTTTTTGGGAGGTGTTACTCTCAGGAGATTTGGTTACACAGGGTTCCCAGCCCCCTGGAAAAGTCATGGTAATAGAAACACTGCTCTAAATCCTTGAAAAGTCCAGGGAATTGGGGCAACAGCTTCAATGGCAGACACAGGGAATTGTTTGGCAAAGGTGGTTTTCCAGGGCTGTCTAGACTGGAAATAAGTAAATGTTGTCATACTGGGAATTCTGAAATTTCATCATGGGGTGAAAATCATGGAAATATCATGGATTTCATTCTCTTGGAATGCCTGGGAACCCTGTTTACTGTTTGAACTCAGAGGCACAGAACAGAATGTGCCTAATTATGCCAATTCTCTACCTAATTTTTTCCTATGCATGTATGTCAAAGACAGAGGCAGAATCTGCAAAATGCCCACTGTGAGAATGACCAGAAATTTTCTCAGAAAAAAAACATGAGCTCTATATGTTTACAGGTGTTGCTAGAGCTAGAAATCTGGAAAAAACCTGATACATGCGGATTTCCAATACCAGTAAAATAAGTGTAGCTTTGGAGAATGATATGAAGGCAGATCATCTGGTAACCCCTGGTTTTGTACTTTTGAAAGCTATCTAATACTATTCTCCTTCTGGAGGACACAACAGTCCAACCCATGCCTTAAGAGATTTGTTTGGATTGGAATGGTTCAATCATAGTTAATAGGTTGACTTGTGTAGGATGAGTTGGCATTGTCCTATTTATAAGAGATTATAATTTACTACAGAAACCGTGTGGGGCCCACTTATGTATGTCTCAAAATAGAAGACAATTTGCTCTGCATTCTCCTCCATTTGGTGAATGATCAAGGCCTGCTGGGTCGATGGCAAAGGAGGTTGCCAACAATAGAGGGTTCCTCCAAAATTGCCGCTTAAGTCTACACTTCGGTTCCTTTCAAGTAGTATCCATCATGGTAGACCTTAGGTAGCCACTATGTGGTATTCAGACACAGCCTGTCATGGTGTATGGTGGGTCAGGAGGAAATGTCTGTCTGCTGGGTATAGGATGCAGAAGCGAGAAAATAATACATGTTGGGCCTCATCAGATCCATCAAGGCATTGAATAATGTGGCGCATACCAACCTGATGCGTACCAAAACAGTTGCCATGGAAACTATTTGCTCATTGTCTTTTTGTACTCCTGCACTTCTGACCAAATTACACACCCAAATCTGAGGTTCTGCTTGAGTTGCTTTTAGCTATAAAAGTGAATGTGCGCAAATGTGTTACAAATATAATCCTTGCTACATAAGGCAGTTTTAAAGGCGAATACTATTTATTTCAGAGTTACTTGGTACAAATATGTAAAAAGGTAGGTGAGAGGAGGTTATTCATGCATGTGAGGCATAAGTGTTAATCTAATAATGAGACAATAGAGGTCGGTGTGTTGATGTCTCCTACTTGACTTGGTTGGGAAGGCGGAGGGACTGAAAACACAATGTATCATTGCCCTAATCTTGGACTTGTGAGTAGCACTATTGTCTTAGAAGGAGGAGAGGTTATTTATGCCCTGAAGGGGCAGCTGCCTTATCAATTATAAAGATACTAATATAAAAACCCCATTCGACTTTCTGTACGGAGTTAGAGGCCTCTGAACATGTGGTATTGTTCAAGATTGCAAGCATAAAATGATGGTGGTATACTTGCACACCATCCAAATAATCTTTGTTTTTTATGAAATCGTACACATTGTTTATTTTAATTTTTGAGTATTCGGGATTTGCTGTAGGTATGTGTTCCTTTTGTTAGAGAGATATATAGTAGACTCTCTGCTGGATATTACGTTATTTTAAATGAGGAAACAATAGAATATTGGCTGTGTAGTTCAACTGTGACTCATGCATGTGCATATAGATCGCTCTCTAATAACTCTCCACATAGAGCACCCTTGACTTCATAGTCATTGATAAACATTTGTATTTATCGACGTACTGACTGATGTACTTACCTAAATATTTTTCGCATCATTGGAAGTTTTCTACCTGCTTATAATGAATCTTCATATGCCCTTTGAGTCAGGCCTGCCTGGGATCCCACGAAGAAATTGATACATGTGCGACTCTACACACAGTTCGTCGCAACCCTCTGTGAAACGCACTACAACACTGAAGGCTGAATGGCTCCCTATAAACTATGTACAGTTGGCTTTGATCAACCACCATACAAGTTATCCTGCTGCCTATTGGATTGTTTTAGATTATGTATCCTTGTTGATTCATGTTTGTTGTTTTGTTAACATTTTCTTGGGTTGTTAGAATATTGTAGCATTTGAAAATTATGTAAGTTCTTTCCTAAACAGTCTCAATGACCAGTCATAGAATAACGTTTTGGCTTTGTCTCATTCTCCATTCAGTTCAATTTGTGTCCTCATCCATTGATTCCTGTAAAAGTCCCGCACAATAGCATTTTTATCCCATTACCATACTGAATAAACATGTCAGAGACTTTAAAGAGAAGGGCCTGGTTCTGTACACGCACTGATCCACTGTGTAATGTGTTAATGTGCCTGTGCTCTACATCTTATCAAACATATTTATTGATAAGTGTTTTCTTTTCTCGGGCATTTTGTTGGGTGTGAGTCGATGGGTTAACATGCACTTTGACTGCTTTGCATGCATCACTCAGTTCTGTCCTGTCATTTTCTTCAGATTTTTTTTTTTTTTTTTTGGGGGGGGGGGGGATGGGCGTTTTATTAATTTCACATCAAGTTGAAAAACACATTCAATAAAATAGCTACTTTTCCATCAGCAGTGCTGACCCTTTCCATTTCTGAGTTAGTAGGCAGAGGTGTTTACTGTGGCATTTTGAGAGTCTTGCTGGTCTCGAGGTTAATCACATGACCACCTATCCGGCTTGTCCTCATTCATGTGGCACTCCTCACTGCCAAGAGGGCAGCCACATCAAAATCGCTACTCATGCACCGAGACATGACATCAGCGCTGTGCGGTGTGCATACAGGGCCATCTGGTTAACCCATGGCCATTTTCAGTCCTGCACTGTTCACACGGACTTGAAATATAGAGTATATAGAGACCAGCCGTGCCGTTATCATGTGTTGTTCATCTATGTACCAAGTTTACTGTGACGGATGTTTGAGCCATGACGCTATGTTTTTAGTTCCACCTCATCTGATCGGAGTCGAAACTGACAAATTATTCACATGTCTCCTGAGTTTTGACCAATAGAACAAGGTTATGGACAGCAGTTTTGCAGTCTAATCATCATCAAACAAACTGTTCGGTTAGATTTTGGTAAATCTCTCATAGGACAGCCCCTACAGAAAGGAGTCTCTTGCTTGGTATAGGAAATGCTACCACTGCCAGTATGAAACCAAAACGTACAATAGGTGATTTGACTCAGGTTTTAAACGTTTCATGGATTAGAGGGCCATTTTGCTTCACTATTTCTTCGGTTTTTTCAATGTTTACCACTAATAGAGGTCATGCTCCAGCTTTGTGGCAAACAACCGTAGAGTGACCTGGAGCACCTGTGGAGAATGGCTTGCCCACACCACCTCATTTGTGTCTCACCTGTGTTATTGTGGGACTGATCCTCATCAGATAATATGATGATATTCATTATTTAGGATATTCCCCAGTGAAATTGCAGTGCTGTAACAAGTTGTATCAGTGATTTGTGACACTTTAAAAAAAAAAAAAAAAGTATTATTCCCCATTCAAGGCTTGGTCATGTAACAGATCTGTTTTTCAACACAAAATTTTTAAGCTAGATGGGAAATGATATGCAAAACCCCCACCTTAAACTTGAAATGGTTGCTTTGTTGCGATATCTCATTTACCTCTGAGAATTTGAGAGTATCGTGGACATCACGGGAACGATGCACAGGAAGTCAATAGACTCTACAGTACGCAGTCATTCTGCACTTTTGCTCTTCGTTGGGATCCCATCTATCGATGTGTGTGGTACAAAACAAAATTGTCAGAGTATATGTTCTTTATTGCCTTTTCATTAGAGTACTAAATCTAATCCCGTGACCATTAACCTTAAAACGGTCCTTGACCTGACTCCCGATAATCTCTGAGAAGCATTGATCAAATCATAAAACACTGCAAATTGCAAAATGCTTAATACCATGTTCATTTACTTTTTTTGACTGCAATGGGCATCACAGGTGGGGGATGGTGGGTGGCCATGTCCCCCCACTTTCAAATTTTGGGGTTATCATTCGTTTCCCCCCCCCCCCCCCCACTTTGCCAGACACGTATAAGAAATAATAGGCACATGCCAGATTTTGTATCGCAGTTGTTACGCTTCAAGTGACTCAAATCTGAAAATTGTTAAGACAATATCCTCTTTCATGGTCAATACTTTTGACATTAGAAAGGCTGCCTCTTACCCGCTAGGTAACACTATCCGATAGGATACTAAAAGCATTGGTGTCAACAGGTGGGGTCGGGGGGACCATGTCACCCCCCCCCCCCACTTTTTGACCATGTCCGTTGACTTAATCATTTTCACACAGTAACTTTTGAAATGTGGCCGAACCCCCCCCCCCCCCACACTGTTTGAGAGGGTGGTGACGCCATGCCTCAAGGACGAGATTGATAAGACCATGAGAAATTTGGACACTAGCCTGGCAGGCCAAGTTATTGTACCTCTTCTATAGTACCATTCGTACAAGCATTTACTCTTCGATTTCCCATCAGTCGTAACAATTCCGATGCGAGACGTAACTCAGTTCGACTAAACAATCAACAACCGTCCAGCGCTTCCTGAGCAAATGACAGAGAGACGACTCCAGACCTCGTCAGCTTGTTCTCCCTGTTTGGCCACTAGGCGGGGCCAAAGTCCGAAGGATTACCGCCCTTTTTTCATACCTGATTTCCGAATTTTGAATGAAGAGCCAAAGTGCATACTATTATTCAAGTGTCTCACAGGCAATTGCGTTTTTCTACCAGGCGTTGTAAATATGCGCTGTAATGCTTCGATCCTTTTGTTCACTCAAATAATTTCAGGACTTTGGAAGGCGACTGCCTCCCCCCCTCATTTTTTGGTGATAAATGCCTCATTTTCTGCTGCCTTGCCCGAATTGTTCGATAAAAGCCATGGAAAACATGCAAGAATGTTCCGCGTGCTTAGTATGGCACAATGACAAATCACATTATGTGATGGTGCTATCGAGCCGGGCAAGTGCCGTTTCCGGCGATCTAGAGCGGGTATGAAAAGCTGGAAAAAAAAACTTGTACGCTCCGCGTCACCCGATAGTGGCGCTCCGCTCAGATTGTAATTTGCATTCGCTGTGTTCCCCCCCCTCCCCAACTTTTCAAAACGGAATTGCGCCCATAGCTTGACTGTACCAGAAGTTTATCGAACCAGACAGGTTTCCATGGGAGTTCAACAAATTATCACAAGGAAATGCTCAAATCAGAGATCTTTTAGGGTTATTTTGGCCAAACTAGTCACTTGGGGCCAAATGAATAATGCTTCGCAAAAAGATTTGAGTTTGGATGAGCATGATAGTTCAGTAGCTAGTATTTCTTGGTACATATGGTAATCTTGATAATTGTTCAGTATTATTATTGAAAAAGGTTTCGGTTTTCAGGATTCAATTTCGAAGGTAAACTTGTTTGTCATTTTGTCATTATATGCAAATGGCCTAGTTGTTTCTTCTAATAAGAGATGAAGTGATAATGGAAGTTATTGTTTTGATTGACAGATTGTACAAAGGTCCATGAGCCATTCTCAGGTCAAAAGTAATCTAGAGGGCCATTTTGTTCAAAACAGTCAAGCAGCATCTCCTCCCACAGAATAGACTGGATAACCATCAAGTTAGTCAGTATTTGGTTGACATATGGGGTGTTCTGATTGGAGATCAGTATGTCATTCAGGGGTTAACTGTGTTAAATAGTTAGTGACTTCTCTCACGGATTGAAATTGGATGATCATGGTATTTATAATAATATCTGAGACTTATATAGAACCTTCTACTAACGTGATCATGCACTTAAAGATAGTCCCCTGACCATAAGGGATTGGTACACACTCCGACAATCCTCAGAGAGAGTATGTGGAGCAGCTCACATTCCCCATTTAGCACCTGGTGGAGAGGGGACATTGGGATGATGAGCGTTTGCCCAAGGACACCAGGAAAAGCGACAACTGTTGGATAGTTTTGGTCAGGTATGTGGTCGTAAATATCAACGACCCAACATGATTGGATGTGTTTGGACGTTATGATCAGAGGAGGCCATTCACGGGTTGAGTTTTTGGAGACTTTATACAAAACCTCTCAAGCACGTTCATTTCCAACAGAGATAATTGGATGATTGGACTGAGGTCCAAGGTAATTTAGGGGTGAACTTTTAAAATTGTGTGTTGAACAGTCAAGTACCCCGCACTACCTGCAGACAGTGGATAGTCTATAGTTAGCACCAGCATTGAGCAATGGGAATATGGGGGCAGAGGGAATCTGAGGTCAAAACTCAAGTCTTCTCATGACCATTCTGTCGCCCATTGCTATGATGCATAATAAATAGGCCGTTTGCACAGCTGCGAATTGATGATTGGATGGTTAGGCATTTATGAGCACGGTCATGTTTCAGCAAGGGGCTCCTGAGAAGCGACCCTTCCTTTTTTTCAGAATACCGTTTCCAAGATATACTGAACTACCCTCACACAATCCTGCCAGTAAGACACAGTACTTACTGATGACCAAAACTGATAGTGGGTACCAACGGCCAGTACGCTCAGCAGCTTAAGGGCCCACGCACACACTCGCTGATACTCCCTCATCCGCAGTTTTTAGCACACCACACACCCACACCACACTAACACACACAACACACACACACACACCACACACACACACACACACACACAAACACACACACACACACACACACACACCCAACACACAGTGCACGTACATCATACTACACCGTACCAGTCGTGGATTGCATAAAAGATTCCTTTCAGGCTTTTGGCAAGGAATTTTGAAGTTACAGGACGTAGGCCTTTTAGAAAACGGGTTGCTAAGCCTATGCTAAGTTTGTTGAATGAAGTAGTGGATAGAGTTTCTCAAACGCTTGCAATTTCTGTAAAATCAGCGAGACAGCAGTGAAATCAGGTTTGTATCAAGTACATGCTTATGCCAATTACCAATACGCGCACTTGGCTATCGTGGAAGCTCTTTGTATTGTGAACGTAACGGGGAAGGGGCGGAAGCGACGATCCCTGTGATGAATGAAGTCATAGTAATTAAAACCTGTTTTGTGAAAACCCTGAAATAACGAAAATAAAACTATGATGCGGATCTGGAAAGAAAAAGAAATATGGAAAACTAGTTCCAAAAGAATATTCTCTTTCTTTCTATAGAAAACATATTATTAGTTGGTGTCGTCAGAAGAGGGGCGCATTGCACAGCCGTCCCGTGAGTTCATAGATTCTCAAAAGAAAAAAGAATAACTAAAGAGGCAACATGCTAAGAACCTCCAATTTGAGGCGGTGTGAATCTCCTAACTTTGTTCTCTTCGTTCTCGAAATAATGTGCTAATTTGAAGGAAACCCGTTACATGATCATGATCAAATGTTGAGTGATTGTGTGATGGCGCCGACGCTTTCCTCATAATTTACATTTGATGAGGGAATTCCGTGTCTGAGCTCCTACTAGTATTGCTCAATCCTACCTGTACAGTATAGCCTATATCTCAAACTGCCTGATTTCACTGTCCCAATGTATTAGATATATTTGATATATAAAACAAAGTGGTACTAACTGGTCTCTATACCCATCTGTTGATAGTTGCCTATTGTAGCATTCAATCCAGTCCACCAAGTACTGCCGGGTTTTCTCATCACTCGACATCGAATTATGGGAGTTAAAGGAACGTCCCCGTAACATCACTGGGGTCTGTTAGTTGGACTCCCCAACTTTTATTAGGGATTGTCGCGCACAACAATGCATCGGTCCACGCAACGGGTTTCTTACATACAGCCTTCGTCTGACAAACTTCTCATTTTCCCAACCAACCCAATAGGGTTCATCCTCGTGGTAAAGTAACTAGATACTAAATTTAAAGGTTGTCGACCTGGCCCCTTCTGGTGACCCTCGATGACCCTCTGACCTGACCCCAAAAACAGTAGGGTCCATGTACTCATCGTTAGAAACGCACCCATACCAAGTATTGGCTTCATCCCACCACGGTGGAGACGATTTCTCCGTTTTACAAGCAAAATTGGCCAGAATGTCGACTTTTCACAAATTTCCAATTTTCGACCAAATTCCACCCCGACCTGACACTAAAAAAAAAAACGAAGGGGTTCATTCTTTTCCCCAGAAGGAAGCTACACACAAACTTTCTACCTTATTAGACCAACCATTCTGAACTTATGCGTGTTTACAAGTGTTTCAGGCTTTGACTCAGATGACTCTGACCGACTTTAAAAACAATAGGGTTCATGTATCTCATGGAGATTGGCAACATACAAGTATGCGCTTCCCCTCCATCCCGGCGGTGTCTAGGTCTGTGTTCACAAAGCCAAAATGACCAAAATATATACATTTCACCAAATTTATATTTGACCAAAATTACCCCCGACCTGAACCAAAAAAACTGGGTTCCTGTATCCCCTTATAAGGGGGAACGCGATACCACCAACTATCAACTGATAGGACCAACCATCTGGGACTTTCTCGTTTTTACAAGGTTTCGGACTTGGACTCTGGTGACTCAGAGACCTTGACCGACCCAAACAATAGGGTTTCTTGACTATCTGGGGAACACATACCAAGTTGGCTTCACCATCCAGTGGGGTATCGTGTTTACAACTGGGGCGTAACATACGCAAATATACTACACACAGTCATGACTGTGTATATTTGAGTGTGTCAAGGAGTGTTAATCAAAATAATAAACATGTGGGCCATTCATCATAATCCCAATGAGCTACCGGATGCTAGAAATGGAAACTAAACAAAAGGTTAACTGGCAGCGTGCGATTCGAACCCACGCCATCGAAATGACTGGTGCCTAAAACCAGCCGCTTAGACCAGCTCGGCCCCACGCTCCCGTGTGGTATGAAATGGCTCGGAATAAACCCGTTCTGCGGTAAATCAATATTTTGAGGAAGGAAGCTGTTGGAAAGTTATGTTCCAGTTTGGTCATTTCATGTGTGACAGTTCAATTTATTTCCGTATTTAACTGGTCCCAGGGTCCCTTAGAGAGCATATGTTGGGCGGACATTATTCAAACTGCCTTGTGTGGGATATTCATGCACAGCACTGCTCAACAACTGACAGGGTACAGTCCAGTATAGCTCCGTGATGCACCACACGTGTAACAACTGTATTTGTGAATGTTATAAGTATATCATATAACAGTGTCAATATTCGTGAAATAGAGGGACATGATAGGAATAGGACCATTATAAATGCGCTTTCTCAGCTAATATTCATTCTATGATATTTATCCAACCTGTTCATTAGTATTGTGTTGCTATACATCATAAGTGTAGCTCTGATCATTGAGCTGAAAAATACAATAACACAATAAACGTTACCTGACGTCTCTCGTTCTGCAATATCTTTTCACGAGGATAATTTATATGAAACATTAGAAGTAAAGATAACGATTCATCGTGCGTCACAATTAAAATCTCAATAAAACAATAGCATAGTGACTACCAAAGTCTGCTGTAGTAAATGAAGATATCCTCCCGCGGAGGGCGTAGTCCTACAGCTTAAATGAAGCAGATTCGATTGGTGCTATCCTGTTCCTACTCAGAAAAACAATTAACGCGAGGGCCCCACGGATCTCTTATATGGACTGGATAGCTCTTTCCTAAAAAAAAATTGCAGTCAGGCAATAGCGCCCTCTCATTCTCGAAATTCCTGAAGGACATGCGTTTCAGCCCTTGACACAGAAAGAATGTGTACCTAGGAAAATGAACCCCATGCGTAGAGGAACCATTTGTCTACGAAAGCGCCAGCTACAATCTTGGGACAAATAGTTGGGACACACTTGGCCGCATTTCGAGCAGAGACGACCTATGTCGATGGGTGTGATGACAATACGTGCCCGGGAAAGACTGGTCTACATGCCCCACCCTTCCCCTGAACAGGTTGCAGTTTGTTAACTTGCACGTGGTTAACTTCTCCGCTGCAGACAACACAATTGAAACGGGAGAGGGGGTGTCCAAAGGTATTTTGTCCAAGATTGTAGCTGCAGCTGCGTAAGACTCTTATTATGTCGAGGATATGGAATTTGGGAGTTGGGGCCTTCAAGGACAAGACAGAGGTACTGTAGGGCCACACCATAATTTTGAACTGTGCTGAAAATAGTAGCTTTGTCGGGAGTCGTAGGGGTTAGGGTTGAGGTTAGGAACCAAGGAAGTGCGCCCCCATAACTGGCCTCACCTACCCTATTGGCAAATAAGTACAAATTTTGGGCCCCTAGACACGTGCAGCTGAATTATTGCTAATAACAGCTGCAGAACTCTCTGAACCGCAACAAATCGTTTGGGTTTAAAAAATCATTTATCACTTGGGTAGTGGGAGGGGGGTTATGACTCCCCCGTGGTGGGTGCGCCCACTGATTGTGGAGAAGCCATGTGTTGGGAGAGGGAGAGAGAGGTAGAGAAAGGGGGGTGATGCAAACGAAGAAAGGGAAGTGAAGGTAGGCTACTACAGTTTCCTCCTAGGGCACTGAAAAATAAAAGGAAATTCTACTGGGGCGTAAAGGCATAGATTCACTAGCCGTACTCATCCAGCCGCGATTCAGGTCGATAACAAATAGAATTCCCGTGCCGCCAGTAGTTATTAAATGCTCTTGGGTGAGTGGAAGAATGGGCATCATGCATACCCTGAACACAACAATGTGAGAGCCACCTGTATACCAACCAATGGGCCCTTGCACTATAGTGGCAGTGGCTACCCGAGGGGTCCAAGAGCCCCCCCCCCCCCCACCCCCTCCATGGCCCACTGTATCATAATTTTTTTTTACATAAAATGATTTTTATATTTGCAGTTCAGTAGGGCCCGTAGGAGTTGTTGCATACTGTTATTTAGCAAATTGCAGCAGCATGTGACCAATGGCCCATAAATTGTACTGATCTGCCAATATGGAAGGTGAGGTCTCATGGGGCGCACTTCCTTGTTCCCGACTCACCCCCCCCCCCCCCCCCCAGACGAGCCTGCTGGTACGGGCGCCTGCTATAGTGGTACATCCTGTAGCACCCCGTAAATACTGATATACGAACACACAGCGTGAAGTGTATTCTAGAGAGTATACAGCGCATGGACGCAGCCGATCGTTAACAGTTGGGGGGCTCTGAAGCAGTTGGCAGTTTTTTTGCGTGTTGGATAAAAAACAGTTATGTATGCAGGCACTAGTGGGGTCACTTAAAATCCCTCCGAACACCTCATTGGTTGCGCACCTTGTTCAGTTACTAGACGGACTTTCATGTTTACCAATTGGTGGCGAACTGCATGTATGGGCACAGTTGGTAAAGTCGGGGCCCATGTACACTGTGAAATGATCATGATAATCCATATATATTGGTCACTATGGGTCGGTCCAGGGCGGCGCAAGATTCCCCCGAACTAGGTTGATTCCCCCGACGAGGAGCCAGAGTCCCCCCGAGAAAGTTCGGGAAAAAAAAAAACGGCAGTATCTTATCGTCATAGTGGCACCTCACACTACCCTATACACCAACCCTTCATTTTTTGTGTTTGTTCTTCATTATTCTCGTTTCTCCTCTTTTTTCTTTCTTTTTCTCGCATTCGCTTGATGTTTTCCTACTTCCTCACTCCCCGACACTCTCCTCGAGGAGGAGGGGGGGGGGGGTGGGCACTGGCTCGCTCCTTGACGGGGGCTTAGCCCCCCCTCCCCCACCTGCGCCGCCTCTCCCATGGCCTGATGTCTACAATTCATGCACACACAGTATCAGACTCTACATTCGTGGAAAAATCCACGTGTTCTCATCTCTGTATGGAAGGAGTTCCAACCTCTTCCAACTGGGCTACCATTCCACATTCTGCGGCGTGGGCTGGGGGGGGGGGGTGGCCTCAGTGATTACTGTCCTGCATGGAGGATGAGTCCATCCCCTCCCCATTGTCATTTTTTTTAAAAATATTAAGCCAATTGTCATGTATCAGATTTGCTTTTCCAAAGCGCAAGGTGGAAAGAAGACATATTAAAACCCCACATCCCAATTTGGAGGTTCTAGCATGTTCACTTGTTTGAGATATTTCATTACTTTTGAGATAGTTGAGAGAATCCTGCATCACGAGGGCACGATTGCAAGGGTCTCCCATAAGAACCTACACAAGTAATGCTGCATTTTTGCGCCGTGAAAACTGGAAAAATGAAACAGGGTATTCACCTCTAAATGGATGAGATCATCCTCTAGTATATCGTGTACGAATTTGTTGGTTTTCATCTGGATCCCATCTATAGTTTGTTTCGTAAAGATTTCGAAGTAATGTTTTACCATTACTTTGTATGATTAGGTGAGCTTGCGGTCCCCCCCCCATGATTACAAGGCAAATTTTGCAGTGGCTGGTTGTGTCTTATCGGTACCGTACACGAAAATCCGACTGCAAAATTGGTCTGAGGTTTTGATTTCCATAATGGATACATGAAAGTATCAAGAGTCCATCCTATTTACATGACCATTTGGCCTTCAAGTACGTCTCCTTAGCACCTGGTGGCAATAGAAATCATTTGGAGCACACTGTGCACGCCCCGTGTACCACGCGTACCACCTGGTTGGAACCCCTATGTATGACACGTGGTTTGATTGTCCTCTGACTTAGCCCCGACCCTCGTTGATCCCCCCCCCCCTCTCTCCACGCTCTCATACATTGCATGCCCTAAGCAATAGCAGCAGATACTGTCCAACCCTTGGAACATCTCCTCCTTGGAATGAAATTTTTGGCTCATCTGACAGCTGCTGCCAATACAACAGGGACTATTCCACTTGTGACTTCAGAAACATGGCTAGACACATTCGTGCTGAATTATTTGCTAAATAACAGCTGAGAAACCTCTACTGAACCGCAACAATCAGTTTTTTGGGTTTAAAATCATTTATTCACTTGGTCATGGTGGAGGGGGTTCGACTCCCCCCCCCGTGGGTGGGTGCGCCACTGATTGTGTATAGCCATGTTTTGAGAGAGAGAGAGTGTAGGAGAATGGGGTTATGCAAACGAAAGAAAGTGCAGTGAACGGTAGCTACTACACGATTTCCTAGGGCACGAAAACAAAAGAAATTCCTACTGGAGTGAGTACTTGCCTAGATTTCACCTAGCCGTACTCATCCGCCGCGATCAGGCTATCAACCATAGAATCCCGTGCCGAGTAAGTTTTATTACTGCTCTGTTGATTGAAGAATGCGGCATCACTGTCATTACCCAGACAAACCTGTGAGATCCACACTGTATACCCAATGGCCATGCACTAATAGTGCAGTGCGTACCCGAGGGGTCCGAATCCCCCCCCCCCACCCCCCCTGGCCCAAGTGATCAATAATTTTTTTTACCAAATGATTTTTATTTGCAGTTCAGTAGCAGTTAGGAGTTTTGCAGAGCTGTTCTAGGCAATATTGCAGCAGCATGC
Organism: Sclerodactyla briareus; assembly: GCA_026419785.1. NCBI lineage: Eukaryota > Metazoa > Echinodermata > Holothuroidea > Dendrochirotida > Sclerodactylidae > Sclerodactyla > Sclerodactyla briareus. The sequence goes on along the minus strand of JAODTK010001921.1, from coordinate 36,860 downwards.
GAATAGGGGCCCATAAATCGTACCTATATCCACGATGGCGGTCGTCTTCATGGGGGCGCACTTCCTTGGATCCGCGACCTCAACCCCCCCCCCCCAGACGATCTCTCGGTACGCGCCATGCTATAGTTGTTAACATCCTGTATCACCCCCGTAATACTGATATACAACAACCAGCGTGCGTGTATTCTAGAGAGTATCATCGCATGGACGCAGCCGATCGTTAACAGTTTGGGGCGGCTCTGAAGCAAGTTGAGCATTTTTTTGGCGTGTGATAAAAAATGTTTATGTATGCAGGCACTAGTTTGGGGGTCACTATCCCTCCCGACCACCTCATGTTGCGCCCTTTATTCAGTTGCGCTAGACGGATTTCATGTTACCCATTGGTGGCAACTGGCATGTATGGGCACAGTTGGTAAAGTCGGCATGTCACGGTGAAATGATCATGTATATCCATATAATTGGCGCTAGGGGTATGTTCCATCAGGCGCGCCAAGTAATCCTTCCCCCGCGAGGGTAGAGTCCCCGACAGGAGGCAGAGCCCCGACGACAGTTCGGCAGTGCGTTCGTCATAGTGCACTAACTCACCCTACCCTATACACCAACCTTCACCTTTTTTGTTCTTTGGTTCTTCATGTCTCCTCTTTTTTCTGTTCTTTTCTCGCATTCGCTTGATTTTTGCCTACTTCACTTTCATCCCCGCCCTCTCTCGATGGAGGGGGTGGGCACTGCTCTGCTCTTGATACGGGGGCTATTCCCCCCCTCCATCCCCCAACTGCGCCGCTATCCTGGCGTGATGGCTATCATGCATGCACACACAGTATACAGACTATACAGTCTTGGAGGAAAAGACGCACGTGTTCTCATCTCTGTAATGACAGGAGATTCCAACCTCTTCCCACTGGGGTACCAGTCCACATGCGCGGCTGGGCTGGGGGGGGGGGTGGCCTCCATGAGGACTGTCCTGCATGGATGAGGAGGTCCACCCCTCCCCATTGTATCAATTTTTTTAAAAATAATTAAAGTCCAATTGTCATTTACGATTTGCTTCAAACTAGCGAGGTGGAAATAAGACATATGAAACCACATCCCACATTGGAGGTTTCTAGCATGTTCACGTTGTTGAGATATTTATTTACTTTTGAGATATTTTGAGGAATCCATGCATCACGAGGGTAACGAATGCAACAGGTCGCCCATTAGAACCTACACAGTAACTGCTGCATTTTTGCGCCGTGGTAACGGAAAATGAACAGGGTATTCACCTATAAATGGAAGATCTCCTCTCAGTAATCGTGTAACAATTTGTTGTTTGCATCTGGATCCTCATCATAGTTTTGTTCGGTACAAGATTTTCGAAATACTGTTTTACCATGACTTTGTATTATAGGGGCTCTTGCGGTCGCCCCCCCCCCCCACCCCATGATGTCACGGGGCAAATTTTGCAGTGGCTGATTGTGTCCGTTGTGCCTTATCGGTACCGTACACTAAAATCCGACTGAATTTGGTCTGAGGTTTCTGCTTTCATAATGTGATGAATAGAAAGTATCAAGAGTCATCCTAGTTATCATGCCATTGGCCTTCCCACAGTACTCCTTATGCAATCTGGTGCAATTTAGAATCATTTGGAGCACACGGTGCACCGCCCCGTGTACCACGCTTACCACGGTTGGAAACCCCTATGTGATGAACAGTGTTTGATTGTCCTCCTGACTTGCCCTCGACCCTCTGTGATCCCCCCCCCTCTCTCCCGCTCTCTCCCTGCATGCCCTAAGCAATAGCAGGCAGATACTGTCCACCCTTGGAACATCTCCTTCCTTGGAATGAAATTTTTGCTCACTTAAGCAATGCTGCCAATTACAACAGGGACGAGTCCTTGTGCTTCAGGAAAATGCAGTGGAACTTCTTGCTTATGATTGAGTGACTTGCTTCTATGAGTTTGCACAGCGGCGCCTTGCCGAAATGACTGACTCGGCCCTATTTGAGTCAATGTAGCTTGAATGAACACATTATGGTGACTTGTTCCCACCTTTGCTTATCAAATAAGGATGCCCCGATGCACCACCTGCTAAGTCAATCAGGGTCCCGCATGCGGGATTCGTCACCAAAGACCAAACTAAACCAAGACTACAACCTAAAGCATTACAACGCCAAATAAATCGCCTACAATGAGGCAGATACTGCCCAATCGATCGGAACGAATGCGAATTATTTCCCCTAACTTGGCACATCCTCCTACGGATGTTTTGAACACTTGCTTTATTTTCCGCTATACCGCAGACTCCGCAGAAGATCGTTTTCTGCAGGGGCGGCGACCAATGGGGGGACATATGAAGGGTAGCAACATTCAAGCGGACGCACTACGGTTGGCGCGTAGCGTACAATAAAATTTTCGTTTTACAGCCCCCCCCCCCCCTCAGATTGCAGGAAACGGCACTTCTGGGGTCATATGGCAGTACGCAACATCCCTAAAATTGGCATAAATTTCAGAATTCATATTCCTAGAAACGTTCTTGAAGGAAGTGATCGATGTGTAATCCTTACAATTCGGGCCAGCCGCCACCATCAGTGGACGCGTAGGGTACAAGGGAAATTTTCGTTTTACAGACCTCTCAGATTGCAGGAAACAGCAATTCCCGCGCTGTATGGCAGTGAGCAACGTCTCTAAAATTGGCAATGATTTTCAGAAATTTGTATTTCAAGAACGTTTCTTGAAGGAACTAATCTGGGCCTAATTTGGGCCAGCATCAGTGGTCTCGTATAGGTACAAGGAAAGTTTGAGCCTCACGAATCTCCCAGATTGCCGGAAACGGTACTCCCATGTCTTATGGCAGTAAGCAACATGCCCAAAATTGACAATAAATTTCTGAAATGTATATCTCAAGAAACACTCTTGAAGGAACTGATCTACGTTTATTCATTACAGTTCGCGCCACCATCAGTTGACGCGTACCGTACAAGAAAATAGTCTTACAGACCACCCCCCCCCCCCCCAGATTGCAGGGAGCGGTACTTCCCGCGACTTTATGGCAGTATGCAATCACTGAAATTGACAGTAATGTTAATCCTTACATTTCTCATCGTGGTCTCCATTCCTACCATATCCATGTCTTAGAGATATTCCATCGAGGACCCTTCCAATTGGGTTGGAGGCTGCCCGTAGATTGAACAATTGCTCAAACATCACTGTCATGGAAAATGTGCGCATTTTTCGGACATTTGATTAAAAGGAATTAAGCCAGTCAGCAGACACTTTTGGTAATTTTTCAGATTTGTTTCCGCTAAAAAATTTCGTCCAAATTTCTCATGTCTCAGTATTGTTTGCCCCGCTCCGCGCCTGTATAGTTCCATACGTTAAACACGTAAACCTATACTAATGTGCACGATCCCCTGCCCTGTTGTTTTCCGTTACATATAGCTTTCATCTTCTATTAAAACAGCACGTCAGGCTGACAAAGCCAAAGGAATCAGAAGTAGACTAAACTCTGTGCAGTGCTAAGAAATGGCAGTTGGCTTCCGACATTGTTGTAGTGGGGGAGGGGGGGTGCAACATGAACATCAAGTCCTAAACCCAATTCGCCTCGTGGCCTACCGCGTTATTTCACCACCTTGCAAGCTGACAGCGTATGTACAAAAGTGCCGCCTCAAGCTAAACTGCATGATCTGGGGCTAGATGACACAGGGGTAGGTATAATTATTGAAACGAAGGCTAAAAATTTTGCTTTGCCAGAGAGAAATTGATGATCTCGGGTTTTATATTACGTTTACGTTTCATCGGTATATATTCGAACATAAGTTCGACCCCCATGTATTCGTTCAGCATTAATCATTATACGGATTTACAGATGTTGTGATGATTTTATGAAATTATTTGCGAAACGTTCTAAAAAACATGCTGAAACTCAAGACGGTAAGCACTTTTGGGCGTGCAATCCGGAGTTGAAATATTGTAAATGATAACACCATTTTGCATCTAATCAAAGGTATTCTTAAAAAAAAAATCACCTTGGACCCCTCCCTATATAAGTCACATGACAATTCCCCCTCCCCATAACAAAAACACCAACAGCCGCCCCTACATTCGAGGTCAAACTAAGGTGAACGTTAACACAGGTCCAGGTCGACTAGTGGAACGCAATGGCGCATACACCTTGTCCCAAAGCATCAGCCATGTGGGTCAGGAGCAATTGCAGTTTTTTATATTAAAGATTTTGGCCTCTAACGAAATAGGGTCCATCTTCATTTAACCCAGTGCAGGTTGGCACAGTTGGTAACGCGACGGCTTTTCACCCGGGTGATCGAGGTTCGAACCGCGGTCGGTACCTGTTGCATGGGCAGGCGTTCAGCACGAGTAATTACCATACCACCAGTAAAAACCCCTCTCCCGTAATAAAGTACCACCGACAGACCGAGGAGACATTGTCTTATCCGTGTACCTTGTGATGATTTATATAGCTGACGAAAACGTGCAGTATGCACCGCCACCCCCGCCGGCCGGCCTTGGATATATTCGATTCTCTGCTCGGCCAGTATATCTTAAAAACAATCCTATGTTGATAAAGGATACCCGGTTTGATTCTCTTCCAACCATTTTGTTGCTTCTGTCTGATGTAAGCTGATGACTTCCTGAAGTCGAACTCCACAGAAAACTATTCCCAGTCAGTTTAGTAGGCTATATCCATGCAGTGTCCGAGCAGTGGACTGCTTGATAAACGGTGAGCAGATTTAGATATCATAGCATTACTTGTCACTATAATTACTAAAATGACTATGCTGTACTCAATGCGATCTTCATCCTGATAATACAGTCTGTTTACACAATAAAGTCCATATGGCACCTCGCGTTGCTAGTGCAGTCATATACAGTGCCTAGTAAACAGGTGAATCCACTTGTGTTCGAGCATGCAGGTTCACCCAATTTCAACCATTTGCTCCGAAATTCAAGGCAGTTGAAGCCCTTTGCGCTCGAGAAATATTTGCACCTTTTATCAGCCTTCCCTCCAATAATAGGCAGAGACATTTGTGATATAATCATTGACTATGTTTAAATTAAGTTTGAATAATTGCACAAAGTTTCAATTCAACTAGGGATTTTCTCTTCCCTCCGGTCCCGTCGCGTTGTATGAATATGTTACTATGGCAACACGTCTCATCTGAAAGAAAATTTCTTTTTTTTTTCTTCAAAAGGCCACCATGCAATTACTCATTCATCCAGTGAATGTGAGTTATAGATTGTGAGTCCACGTTGTACCCTTGAGCAAGATGTTCCATCTGTTTATTCCGACTGCTTTACTCAACTCTATAGGGGACCTGTGGTGAATTTAGGCACAACTTGCGCCTACAATGGCAGCAACATACAGGCTACTCTCCGGGATTGTCGAGAGCGTACCGGTTGTCCACCATCCCAGGGTAATATCTGTAAAAACGCGTTGATATTACTGACATCAGTCGGTGAGATAGTGCTCTATAAATACTAGACATTATGGACTGGTCATGCAGTGATGTATGTTATGTTATGTATGCCGGCTTTGTTGACCCGGTACCAGTACCTAACCTCGACCACTGGATAAATTAAATGAAGCTCATATTTGTTGTATGGGTTCCCTATAAGGAACTTGAACCCTATTGTTTTGGGTCAGAGGCCAAAGGTCGCAGAGGTCAAAGTCTGAAAACCCTTATGGCACGATAATTCTGAAATGCTTGGTCTTATCAAGTTGGAATTCAGATACAGCCTCATTCTCTTATTATGGGAAGTGATTCAAGAACATGAATGGTAGTATTCTTCTGTGGAAAATGGAGAAATTGTGGAAAACGGCCAACTTGTGAGCCGATAATCGATGTGGTCCCATAATAAGTATGAACCCATAAACTATATGACTGTCTAAGTAAGTTCATTAGCAAGTTGCCAAACAATTGCATGCCGAACACAATATATTTAGAATGTGTTCTCCGTGTGGGAAGCATAAGAGCTGATTGTGTGTTCCCCCATAGTGAGTTCAGGACCGTACGTGTATCTGTAGGTCAGGTCTGAGGTCAACTTGTCTCTCCGACGCCCGCCCGTCAGTCCCGCAGTCTCGTCCGCATCTCCATCCAATTGATATGCAGGTTTTAGGAATTTGTAGTAAACGTGTAGTCAGACTTCCCAAGCGAGAGGGGGAGGAGGGGGGGGGGGGTAGGAGGGGGGGGGGGATTCGAATCGAGTCCCGATTCCCGGAAGCCCAGGTTCCGGTCCAAGGTATGCAAGTGAGGACTTGACGCCGGGAGAGGGGAATGGTCCATACCACAGTGAAATTCGGTATGGATCATTGGCAGGGGCGCAATAAGGGACCCTAAAGAAACATCTCTGGCAATGTCACTTTGAGCCTTTCAAGCAGAATACGCAAAGCGTTTTCAGATATTATTCTGTGACTTTGTTTCATGCGTTACGGGGCTAGACAGATAGAGTATGATAAGGGTATGGTTCTCTCCGACAACCATGCAGGAGAGTATTCGCCCGAGAGCCTACTCATAGCCTCATCAGTAAATCTCAAATCACGCATCACTAACTACTGTTTGTAGTCAATATCAAAAGTCGTGTGAAGAAACTATGAATCAGGATCAGTAAAAAAATGATGAAGGACAGGGAGCTCGCATCAGTTATTACTGTGGGGGCGATGGAAATCCGTTGTATTTGCTTTGAATTGAATAGTATCTTCAGCTCTTGGACATATAATCGTTACTTGTCAAATATACACCTGTGTGTTTACTAGGATCGATGTTTCGAAATGTGATGTGCTCTATCGCATATCACGAGGTTCAGAGTCTCATATTATATGGCTGTAACTCGTCATATATCATGTACCGATCCACGATGAACAGTCTGTTTACCGTAGCAAATGTCGGCTCCACTAATGGGTTGTGCCTGTTCATTGTACCTTGTTCCGTACCCTTATAGGACCTGTTGGAGTGCAGGTAACTTACCTGATCACCCCTCCCCTTATCCACCCTGACAGGTCCGAGGAAGAACGAATATTCCCAAAGTATTTTACATCCCCGCTCGCCGTTCACAGGCTAATGGTCATGTAAATAGACGGGACTTTTGGTACTTGTATTACATTATGAAGCTGAAAACTACCGACCGAATTTCCGCTGATTTGAGTGTACCGGTAAGGGCCCAATCAGCTATTGTAAATTTGCCTTGTGAACATCACGGGGGAACCGAATGATCCCCTTAATATGACAAAGTCTGTGAACCTATATATTATTCGCCAGTAAACGTCTCCCAGTTGCAGTTTTTCCTTATAAATGAAGGTTGCTCGAGTGATATCTAAAGTACGAAGATACCGATAAGGTGAACGTCATAGTGGACCACTGTAACCAGAGTCCAACGGTCGTTATAGGAGAGTCACACTAGCTAAACACCTGAACTGTATATTGACTTGAATACCACGAAGGCTTGAGTTCTTGGCCACATACGAACGCTAAAAAAGTGCTAGCAATCGAACGTTATTCTTCTGAATTAAGGGACAACTTGCAGGATGAATATAAAGAGGCTAATATATTAGCTAGAGGAAGACTAAATGCGTCAGTCATGTCAGTCCAAACCAAATTTCATACGACTTTCCGTTGCGGAGTACAGTCCTCTAGTTTTGCATGTGTATTACGCAAGATCGAGAAGGAATCCCATCATCGCAAGAATAACTGTATCATACTTGACAACCATGCACAACAAGCTTTGTTTATATTGAAGTCACATATATTTGAGTCTATGGAAGAGGATTGCTGTTAAGGTGGGTTGGTAGGTGTTGATAGTTATTTGGTGAGACGAAGACCAACGAACTCTGCGAAGATTTGACTATTTAAAAAAAAAATGAACACATGAACTACTGCATAACTTTCCGAGTGTCCACGCGTGACGTCATGCGTTTTTGGGCAATTAATTGGGGTTCTCCCAAATTTCTGTGCATAATGGAACAAACTTGTGAAGGTCAATAACTCCATATTGGAACATCCTATTGAAAATGGAGTTTGGACCTAGAGATAGAGTTTTCCATTCTTCACGATATAACTTCTGTTTGTATCCATGCTGCATTGTCCCTTCAAGGCCATCCTCACGCCTATGTTCTGAAGCCTATTAGTGAACCTCGCGCCAAATATCAACTAAATTGTAATACTTCTTGTATCTTTATTTCCAATTTTAAGGTCCATTCTCAAGCTAATTCTGTGCGTTTAAGCTCACCGTCGTGTTTCAACTTTTTTCGGTGTTTTTATCAAGTTGTAATAGGTGCCCTGAATATTTTTTAAAACATTATACTAAACGTCCAATATTATTATACAATCATAAAAAAAATAATACAGTAAATTTGGGGCGATATTGGAATATCACTCTATGCAGTTGAATACACTGGAATACAACTTACGCAGCCAGCTGATCGAAACCGGGATAACCATTTCGTTGTCAGACCTTGATCCAACAGCCTTCAAATTAAACGCCGATATCCTTTAAAAAATACACATATTAGCAACGACCATTGTATCTGGCGTGTTGTAATTTTTCTAACCTATGTGGCTACCTATACACTAGATGTGAAACCTATATACGGCCAATAATGAAAGGATTACTGCTGTGGAAAGAGGGGACAGAAATAAGTTTCACAATCAACTCTTCTGGTCTGCTCTCTTATTGAATAGAAGCAAAACAATTGTGTCATGGAAATAACGAACGAAAGACCAAAGTGGAGAAACAGTAAGGAAAACAAGTGTACCCCTCGTTATAGGAACTGACGAGACAATTCTAAGTGTCGTATACTTGGCAAGGAATCACTACGCATGCTTGCGTTATTCTTTGATCTCCACCTTAATATCAACTAATGATTTTCCAACCCTGAGGTAAATGGGTATGTAAGTGTCAAGGCCGGGTATCATCGACTTCAGTAACAAGCTAAATGAATTTGAGTATCCTCAAGCAGGGAGTTCATTACTTATAATCGCCCCTACAACTGATCGATCGATACCACTCATCCGGACAAAGCAGCAGTTTTAAGTGACCAATAACTTTAAAGCCAGCACCTTCTAACCTACTTTTGTCGACTGGCAGGGATTATGAACATCCGGTATCCTGTATCACAATTACGTCTTAAAATCTATCAATCAAACACTGAAAAAAAACCTGCCTGGGGTATGAGGAGGCGGATTCGCACGAACTCACTTGGCCAATTTATACCGAACCTGCAACAAGACGAATTCATATGTAATTTGGTGTGAACAATCTGATGAAATCAACTCTAATGGAACACCAACTCATACTCTTACAGCATCTAGAAAAACCCTTTCCCCTTCTCGTGTCAGTCGGCTGGGACGGATAAGCTTATCCGCGGTGTTCCCCACCCCGTCATACCATAAAACAGGTGAAGTCACTGCGTAGCGGACATGTATAGGGTAGTTGAACACACGGAACAGCAAATTGAAATTACAGGCGGAGAGCGCATTGAACATGAGAGTGGCGAAAAACCAAGGTTCAGTGGAATGTTCAGTGGTGCATAACGGTCTGACTCTTTCTCGTCCGTGGGCCTTTAGTGTTCTAGGCCTACCCCAGACATATATGCTAGCAAATCTTGCGAATGTATTCCAACCTATCATGACTGTTGAAGAGTGTGTGTTTTTTATGATACAAACCGTATTGGTGACGTAGTTAATCATCGAAGATACAGTATCGTCTGGTAACAACTGGCGAAAAACCCGCGACGGCGGAACTGTCGCACGACCCCAGATGATGATCGTGACGTGCAACTCGATAACGATGCAATACTGGTACCGATATATATAGTCACAATGATGATTAATATAGTCAAGAGAAAATAGTTCATATATCGTGAACGAATTACGGTTGTGCCCTCGTGTAACCGGACAACGTCCATTATTCGTCCGGTGATGCGAGACGAGAACTCCTCTTTAACTAACTCGATATATAGACTGTGGCTGCTTATTCCATTACAGCGAAAAAACAAACAACAAATATGTCAGTGTTATTTCTGGGGGGCAAGAAATAATTTCCTTCAGGGACATAGGCCTGAGTATGTGAGCACCTTACGCGGGCAGCCGCACATACCGAGTTATATAGGACAGATCTTTTGGACAGCACTTCAACCCACGTTTGACCTGTCGGGGCTATGCATTTGGATGTAGCACATATATGGGAATCGTACCACTACATGGCGACGCCAGGGTGTTATGTTTAGGGCCCCCACAGTTTTTGGGGGACCAAATTGAGAGGTGGTGGTCTTCATTCGTGGTGAATATGGGGGAGGTCCTATGGGAGGAGCTGTGCCCATCCAGTCTGGCATGTTTTTCATTATGTTGAACGTCTTAGTAGCAATATGGTCTGCTACCCCCTACAAATAAAGACTGTTAAATCCATTTCTAGCAAACATTTGTTTTTGGGGGGGGGGGGGGGTCAAATATATTGGGGCACACGCCCCATGGCCCCTCTTCCCTGTGGCCGCGCGACTGTACCACTAACACTAAATAAGCCTCCGTTACGGGTGGTAAGTGAGATGCTCACCACCCAAACAGCTAAAGGGTTAAACGAGATTCTCTCTATGCAGGCTATGCAGCCATGGGTCCATCGGTACGGCCTATTTTCAAACTGTCCACCGCTCTCGAGAACGCCAACCAATTCATCCTCTTTTCGGAATTTTGACTCAGTGGCGTCGGAAGACTACAAATTTGAGGGGGAACGCAGACCAACTTTTGATAAATGGAGTGGGTACTAGCTGAACGGAGCGCCACCATTGGTTGGCGCGGAGCGGGAAAGAAAATTGTGGGTTTTACAAACCTCCCAGATGGCCGGAAACGACACGTCCTGAGCGTTGTGAGCTATATTACCCAGTTATAAAACTGGGGTCATGTCTGCAAAATGGTAGTTATTAATAAAATGGATGTATGAAGAATGATACTGAATATCAGATGGGTTTGGAGACAGCAAATTCCGCTGAGGGAGAGCCCGGGTAAAGGGATGTCACACACGATTCTTCGATCATTCCAGGACGTTCCAGTGCCCATGATCGAGACTGAGTAATTATGATGCTCACTCCAGGCGCCCCTTTCCCGCCCCAGTGGCCATCCCACAGTGGTCACGTGGTTAGCGTATGTCGGACTTGCAGTCTGTTAGGGTTTAGGTCGACTCCCGTAGTGGTTTCCTCCTCCTCCTCGCATTTTACACTAGTTGACCAACTAAGTGAAAAATTATACGTACGTTTAGAAGACACCAAAAGTTGTCTTTGAAACGTACGTTTTCCACTTGATGAGTGTTGTAACAAACAGAGAATCAAGGTTTAAAATAGGTTATTGTTGTATCGTAACATATCTGTAGGCAATTTTACAGTATACAGTTCGATACATAAATCCATTGCTGTTTTGGTGTCTTTTTGTTATTTGAACCGTACGTAACCCCTAAGCCATTCTGCAAGTCACCACCCACAGACATGTCCAGTTGGGGTATTTCTCAATGTTCATCATAAAGCTGAACAAAAATGCAAGCATCACTTTCTTATGTTTAATCTAAGGACTTTTTTTTTTCAAATGTCCCACTTTTTTTTGCCGAGTATTGTGACCAGTCGGTGATTATTGCCATCTTGCATTTCTTGACGCGGAGGTTACATATTTCCCCTTCGATTACAGATTTCGCTACAAGCTGCGAATATCGCAGACCAGGCGGCAACGGGTTTCTGTACGCAACTTGTGTTGAACTTAGAAAGGTTACTAGTTTTTCACAGTTCTTTAGGGCTGTTAAGATTATTGTCTTAATTCCATCATGTTCCGCAGCTGATAATGATAGTTTAATTGTCGATGTTGGTGTTAATTTTCAAATTTCATCTGGTCGAAATTTTAGGGGGGACGAACCCCCCCACTCTGAATTTTTTGGGGGACGCGTCCCCCCCGAATGCCCCCCCCCCACGATTGCGCCGCCTATGCTATTGTTAAGTATGGGGGTATCTGTAGTTGGTGTATAGGAGTGTAGTTTTCATCAGGGGAGTCAGGGGAGTTATAACCTGTATAATTGGGCTAGTATAATAGCTGGATAAAACTGAATGCGTCAGTCCAAACCGCAAGTTAAAGACTTTCCGTTACGGAGTTATGTTCCATTGAAGTTTGTGTATTGTAAGCATGTGTATTGCGCAGGATGGAAAGGCAGCCCATCATGCAATAATAACTGATGTCATCTTGCACAACACTGAAAAGCATATTCTTTGTTCTGTATTGAAATTCAAACATTAACTCACTTGAAAAGCATTTAGTCAATGTGAGAGGATTGCTATAGTTGGTTGTTAGGTGTTGCGGTTACTTTGGTGAGAGAAAGACAACAGACTTATGCTAAAATGGTGACTTATTCAACAACATGAGATAAATACAATACATAACATAATTTCCTTGTGTGTCCATGTGTGGCGTCATCGTTATTGCGCAATTGGGATTCTCCCCAATTCTCTGCTTAAGCCCGACTTTGAAGGCCAATAACTCCACATTGCAACATCGTAGTGAAGTGGGTGGGACCATAGATAAAGTTTCATTGTACCACGATAAACCTCCATTGTATTCAAGCCTGCAGGTGCTTTAAAACCATTGATCCCATTAACGTAACCAGAACAGGCACATAGGAAACTTCTCTTCCTGGGGACAGTGCCTTCCTACGAGGACTGACACTATGTATGGCATGGTATGGGGTACCACACAGCCGCTCAAATACATTGGGGGGATGGACCTCGATGTCCCCCCAGCCAACTTGAAGCGAGAAGCCTCGTAACTATTCGAAAATACAACGAGTAAACAAGACAAACATTATTTCCTGAGGTTCGAACCCAAAGCGAATCCACGGGAAGGAACAAAATGGCGAAGCTGATTTTTTACGGTGCCGGAGGTCCGGACTGACCACCCGGACCCACTTATTTCGGGAATTTTAATATGTGCGGTTTGGTGTCAGATTCACCCGAGACTAAAATCAAGTGATTTTACACCGGTTTCATTATAGCACGCATTCCTTCATTTTGGGCAGCGAGCTACATAGAGAGGACACTCTATTGTAATGCTATATTTCTATAATAGGAAAAGGGGGCAAATGGAAAACATTCCAGGTTGACCGAACCCTACACTAAACCACAAAATGTATGAGATGTGCATGAGGCCTATATCCTATATTTTTAATAGGATATATATCTGGTGAAACGTGAAACGTGTGATTCCGCAGGGTGGGGTATACTCCTGGATATAGTTCTGTCTAATTACTAATTGAAAGCGGCCTTCAGCCCAAGACCATCGATTCTCATTAGAATCTGATCGCCGGCTTTCATTCCACAGAATGTGACGTTTACGCGACCCTGGATCACGACATGGCTTCGTCAATAGACGGTGGCTTGTGAATCAGAATGGAAGCAATTAGCGATCGATCGTTTACCCCCCCCCCCCCAAAAAAAGGGAACACGCTGGGGGTTTTAGCGTAAATAGGATTAGGTTACTGACTAACGCCGTATTCCTGCCTTGTCCGGTTTTTGTGTGGGTTTGACGATGTGTCGACGTATTATCGGTAACGGCCCAAAGCAATCAAACTCCTTTACTCTGGATATCGCAATCCGTTGCAAAGCAAACCTTGTCTCCGTTGGTTCAGGGGTTGGGCCCCCTGTAGAGTAAACACAAATTGTATGATTGTCGAGGCCCGTTGTTGACACAGGGAGTGGTATCTTGGTATTCAAAAAAAACAAGGAAAAAACTCATGCGGACCCTCTGGCTGCTAACTAACTGCGGATTTGGAAGTAAATTTACGGAAGTCTTGTCCACTGCTGTTATTAATTTGTAGCCGATCACCTGTGAATCTTCGCGCTGTTAACAAACATTTGAGGAGGTAAGGCACCCTTTCCCCATCAGAGGTCCGCCCGCTCTATAGGAATTTTAATGGAAACAGGTAGTAGATTCGGGTTATTCGCACAACATTGTTGGGAGTCCAAACATGAAGTCCCGAAAGAAGAGAGAAAATGCTATTGCGTTTTCCTTTAGTCACAGCTGAGATGAGAACCTAGGAGCTAAAAACCCCGTGCCGCGGCTGGAGACGTAGTGGCTTGAAGAGGGAGATTGGCAAATTTATGAAGTTACGTCCCCTGTAGCCGTCGCCACGGCAGTAAATATTGGGGAGACAAGAGCAGAGCTGGACTCGCGGAGTTTCAAGCGGTGCAGAAACGGAAAATATCGTGCTACGAGGAGGTGCTGTTACTGCCGTTAATCCACTAAGCAATACGGACATCTGTTTGAAACCGCTGACAATCAAAAAAACATCATCGCACAATGTCGACCGTTTGCAAGTTATCCGGGGTGATGATAGGGCTCCGTATTTTGGCGATTCGGCGTTCTCTGGGACGAGGACCTGGCCCCCCGGTCCGGAAACGAGCGACCCGTCTCGAGCGGCTCTAGAGGCGGAGGCCACAGAGCGCATGGAGGCGCAAATGCTACGGATGCTGGGCCTTCCGAGCGCCCCCGCCCCAGGGGTAACGCGACGGCCACCGCAGTTCATGTGGGACATGTACAACCTAATGAACCAGCACTCGGTGGACCATACCCCGGAGCGGGATCAAGTCGAGGGCCACAGTGACTGTGTATACCTGGATCCAGCAATACCAGGCAACGTGTGAGAAGCTTCCCGTGTAAGGGTGAGTCAGTCATAATATATTCTACATAATTACATTCATTTCAAGGGTTTAACTGGAGATCAATTTGATGAGGCTTCAAAAATTGGCTTCGAATCACTACTGTATCGTTCTCTGTCAGCAAACGATTATCAATAGTACATGATTGTTATCTCAGTGACAAGCGGCTAGGTTTCCATTATTTTCTTAATGCTAGGGTGACATTTCTCTGAGAAGAAATTCAGGCCCCGAGGCGGTGCTCGGATTCCCCATCATTATGATTATATTATTTTCCCCAAAATTGCAGCAACTGTGGATGTTGTGTATTAGGTTCTTCCATGCGCTGGTGGAATCAGAGATGGGTGTAGACAATACACCCCGGGACCTCAGTCCAGACTGTCACTGTCAGAGAATAACAGTAGCATCACTGCTTCAGTCGCCTGCAGATGGAGGCAGTTTGGGGTCACCGTTTTGTATTTCTTCGGGAGTTGCGGGACAGTAGGCCTATTTATCTCTGCCCTCTTTGTAAAGTGAATCATTCCCTAATGTATGGCTACACAGTATTCTTCACAATCATCTTCAAGCTAAACCCAGCACAACTGCGTGACGTCATGTGAACAACAACGTGTTTTCAACGGAACGACAATCCACCTTGTTTTCAAACTTTGTTGATAACTGACTGAACCCCCCGCCCTTCACACACGTGGTTTTGTCCTTGATATGTAGTACTCTACGCATGTCAAGTACATGGGTGGGTTGGGGTATTTACGACATCGTGCCTCGAATTATACGATATATATATATATATATATATATATATATATATATATATATATATATAATATAATTAGTAACAAGTATCAGGTGTGGTGGCTTTGCAGTACTAGGCCAAAGTGAAACACGAATATGCATAGGGCCAACTAGCCTGACGGTTTCTTTGGAAAAGTAACAATTTTCTCTTAAAAACCTGATGGGTCTTCTTGTCAGTTTGTCATTCAGACTGGAAATCCCGTGATCAGATCATCGCACCCATGTGGCATGAGTCATACCTGTTATGTTCCTCTCAATCTAGACATTATTATTATTATTATTATTATTATTATTATTATTATTATTATTAATATTAATTTTTTTGGAATAATAATAATAATAATAACAACAACAACGACAACAACAATATAGTTTCAAGCATTTCCAGATATTATCTGTTCGTTCCAATACTAAACGTCATCGCTCATTCCTTGGCACGGGGCAAATACCCTACACATCTAGATTTCACAGAGGGTAAGCCTGTTATGTGTGCAATCCATTTTTATTGTCTTACTAGGTTTTGCAAATTTTTATGTGCGTTGATGTTGCTATTGTTCTTATTGTTTAATCTTCATAAGCCATTGGATTGTTCAAAGTTTTATGTTTAACTTCACTGCAGACAGTAATGTTCCTTGACGAGGATTTATAAAAGTAATCTATCTATCTATCATCTATCTATCTATCTATCTATCTATCTATCTATCTATCTATCATCTATCTATCTATCTATCTATCTATCTATCTATCTATCTATCTATCTATCTATCTATCTATCTATCTATCTATTCTATCTATCTACTATCTATCGATCTATCTATCTATCTATCTATCTATCTATATATCTGTCTGTCTGTCTGTCTGTCTGTTCTGTCTGTCTGTCTGTCCTCGATATTTCAATAAAACCACGAATAACGTACGTAGGCCTATTAAACGTAGGCCTGAAACATATCAAAGTGGTCGTTTTCGATATTTTGATATGCTAGCATTGTTTATATGCTGGGTTCGTTTTGTGGATGGTGACCGAAGAAGCATATTAGGGACATAGCATTAAAGTGGGATCCAGTGGGGCGCACGGGCGGGTGCGATGAAATTATAAAATGTCCAGTTTGGCACAGAATAAATATTTCTTAGACGAGATACGGAGGTGTAATGAGGCAGGAGGACAATATGTTCATGATTGTACAGTTACGCATAGGCCCTTCTCTATGTGGAAAATTAATTTCCATAGAAATTCGTTTTGTATTGATGAGGTACACAATACCGCATTGATAGGCCTACGTTAGGGCATTTGGCCTATTGTGTTCGTTCCCTTGTATTCCGATGATTTTTGGTTGTTTTTTGCCGCTAATGATTTTGTCTCTGCAAACCGAATTTTACTCAATTTAGTCACTTTCCACGTTTGTATTCGTGTAAATCTGGAAATAATATGGCGCATACCGCCTACGAACTTATGGAATCTATATGTCAGGTATGTTCCTTCCTGTACTCGTGTTGCAGAAGGCCCATGAACAATAATTTTCCACATTTTGGCAGATATTCTCCTTCTCCATTCGTGTCACCACAAGGCGGTGAACAGATTGAAGAAGGGGGGGGGGGGCGGGTTGGGGTTGGGGCAAAAAAAACGAAAGTTTTTCTTGTACGCTCAAAGACGCGTCAACGGGGTCTCTGTGACGTAAATTGTAAGGCGTAAACATCGATCATTTCTTTAGAAAAAAACGGTTCTTGAATTTATTAAATTCGGAAATTCCTTGTCAATTTGATAGATGTTGCATGGCCCACGACTGTACGACCCGGGAAGTGTAGTTTCTGCAGTCTGGGGTTCGGCGAGACAAAAAAAAAAAAAAAAAATCCTTGTACGCTACGCATCAACCAGTCAACCGATGTAGCCCGAGTTGTATGGAATAAATAAACATTGATCACTTCCTTCAAGAATGTTCCTTGAGAATTAAATTCCGGAATTGATGCTAGTGTTAGGGCCTGTTGCGGCACTGCCATACGGCCCGGAAAGTGACGTCCGGCTGCTCTTGGGGTCTGTAAGGCCAAAAAAAACAAACTTTACCTACGCGGCAATGAAGCGGCCCGAAATGTAAGGAATAAACAATCGGTCATTCTTTCAGGCGGTAACGACGATTTGTCTGCGCTGGAGGGGGTGGGGGGGGGACCCAAGGGACGTGCCCCCTTAAAATGGCCCCTCCCTATTGGCAAATAATACAATTAGGCCCCCTAGACACATGCTGCTGCAATATTCGCCTAATAGCTGGTCGGTTTTTGGGTACAAAATTATTGTAACTTGGCCATGGGGGGGGTCTGACCCCCCCCCTTGGGTACGCCACTGGTTTCATTTCGGAAATTATGTCGATTAGGCATGTGTCCTGCAATAAGGGCCCAGGAAGTGCCGCGCCTCCCTGCGATCTGGGGCTGCAAAACGAAATAATTTTGGTACTGCGGCGTGCAACTATGATGGCGCAAATTGTGAGACTTAACATAGGACGATTCATCTTTTTTTTTGTTTTTTTTTTTTTTTTTTTTTTTTTTTTTTTTTTTTTTTTTTTTTTTTTTTTTTTTTTTTTTTTTTTTTTTTTTTTTTTTTTTTTTTTTTTTTGGTGTTTTTTTACAAAGTTCGGGGATATAAATTGCGGCAATTCATTTTCATTTTAGAGGATGTTGTTTACTGCAATTAAGGCCTGGGAAGTGTCGTTATTTCCTGCTTACTGGGGGTCCGTAAGGAGAAAAATCTCCTTGTGCGCAGTAAACGCGTAGCTGATGGTGGCCCGAATGATAAGGAATGAAACACCGAATCAGTTCTTCCAAGAACGTTTTTAGAATATATATTTTAGTTATCGTCCATTTCAGGGATGTGTATCTCATGTAAGCGACCCGGGTAGTTGCCGTTTTCATGCAATCTAGGGGTTCTGTGAAACGTGAAAGTGGGCGACTACGCCAGCGCAAATAACTGGCTGCGCTTGGCTTAGATGGTCCTGACCTCAAATTATTTCCCCCACATTTAACACAGATCGCCGCCCCTGCTCATACTGCACCCATAGGTAACAGTGAGCAGGTGGTGTGAATTCATTTGTGAAATATTTTCGAATATAAACTACGGGAAATCATTCGTACGCTCATGCAATTTCGGATTTTTCATGCAAAATTGAAATCTTACAAAACTTAACTGAATTGACATCACATTCGTTGCTATGAGTGTTTGTCTCTTATAGGTGAATTGTTATGGGTTGATTTGTTTGTAACCTATTGGAGAAATAAGACTGAGGTTGAATAACTTATACGCATTGTTTGCAAGGATTTCACGAGATTATAGCTTGCGTGCCTGGAGAGTATTGATCGAGGATGACGTGACCATCCGATGTTACAGTAGGCTATGTTACTGAAATGATTTCCAAAACAAGGATCTGAGATAGAACATTAGAATTTATTTCAACCTATCAGTGAAACTGCCTGCATGAATGATTAATAATATTTCATCACGGGGATATATACAGCCAAAATATGACTGTGAATAAGCTCCACCATATCCCTATCGATATCAAGTCATGATACCTATATAAATTTGGCCCAATTCTAATTTCTAAAAAAAAGAATTCCAAATATTCTCATGTAATTCGTTATATGTTTTGCCTGCAACTTGACAAAATTATTTTAGAATGGACTATGAATAAGAGGGATAGGATAGCAATAAAGAGATTTGAATTTTGAAAACGAGAAAGATTATATGCAAAACCCCAATTCCGTGCGTATATTCGCTACATAGTTATTTAGAGGGCGGCGACACCTGCACGCCTTAGAGGCTATATGGATGGGACATCTAAGTAATACCAATACCGTGAACTTCACTTGACCATTGTCAGAGATCTCGACTTCATCAAGGAGATTACAATAGCTAGCCACTACATTATTGGAATGTACCCGAAGATTATGATTCCCCTGCCTAATACGAACGTTAACGTTGATTGGATTTCTTTCTTCTTTTCAAAAGTTACGGAATGGTTCCCCTTAACCAAATTGGAATAATTTTGCGAATTTGCTGTTTTAATAATTCCGAACCAAATATTAACCATGTGTGGCGCTGAGGGTAGGGAAGGGTTTTCTCCTGCTGATCGCCGAAATTCCTCCCCCCAAATTAATTCAAGAGTGACAATCTCTCCCCAACATCTGGTGTTGGTATAGGTGTTGAGTGTTACTGAATATGCAAGTAACCGCTTTTTCACTTCTGAAATCCCTCCTAAAATAAAAAATCACAGGGAAGGAATTCCCTACTAGATTAAAAAGCTAAGCGCCGACAGTGTATATCAACCTTTACCATGTGTGATACGCATGCGGCCTTAATGCCGAATCGCGCAGCAAATTATGCAAATTGATGGAATATCTTCCTAATAAAGCGAATTGACGTCCTCATTCACGAGTTGCTATATGTACTAATGGCCCACATGTCAGGAATGGAATAAACTGTGTAAACCCTTCAGGTTTAGTCAACTTGATTTCCTCTTATATAGAACATTATTCAGTCCGGTGAACTTGAAGGTTCCAGGCAGCAAGTTACCCAACCTCATATGTATAAGTTATCCATCAGTGGTCAGCGGGAGCGTGACAATTTTTTTTTGGGAGGGGGGGGACGCAGACCAAACTTGTGATGAATTGACGTGTGTTACTACTGAGCGGAGCGCCACCATTGGTTGGCGCGGATCGTGGAAGAAAATTTGGGTTTTACAAACCACCTAGATGGCCGGAAACGGCACTGACCTAGTTGGCGTTGTGAGCTATAATTATGTACCCAGTCATCAAACTGGCGGGATGTCATGCAAAATCGTAGTTATTAATAAACGTAGTTATTAATAAATGTATGTATGATACGTAACACCTAACGCCATTTCTGCAAGATAGTAAATTATGAAGTCATTCACAGACTTGTCATTTGGGGTATTTCTTCATGTTCATCATAAAGCTGAACAAAAAAATGCAAGCATCACTCTTCTATTTTTAATCTCAGGACTATTTTTTTCTTCAAATTTCCCACTTTTGTTGCTGAGTATTGTAGCCTTGTACATACAGCGGAAATTATTGTCCATCTTGAATAATCAAGTAGGCCTAGTCAAGAGACTAGCATTACAGTCGTCAGTCATCACTTTGTATTTGCCATTTGTTCTAGTTTTTTTTCACATTTCACCACGCGGAGGTAAATATTTCCCATTCGATTATAGATTTCGCTTCAAGCTGCGAATATCGCAGACCAGGCGGCAACGGGTTGGGGGACGGCCCCCCCCACTTTATTTGGGGACTGGCTCGCGCGTCCCCCCCCCCCCCCTCCACGCTTGCGCCGCCTCAAGCCCATGCGTTGGGTTTTACCTTGTATAATAATGTAAAAGAGCCATGAATATCTAGCAAATCATTCCATTTTGCTTGAATGATTTTTGCTGTTACTGAACTTTTCTATATCTCTGCAGACCCAACTGAGTTCATTTGGCAGGTTTCATGTTCGTGCTCCCGCGCATGAAACCACCATTCATGGTGTCCTAATTTCCGCATTGGAAACCCCAACGATTTTCATAGCCCCATTCAGAGGGGCGGCGGGCAGCGGGGGGAGGCACGGGGCCTCCCGTCATAGCCTAACCAATCGACCACAGACAGAACATTAATACGTCTGCACAGCACAAGTCGTACTTCATGCAACTAATGCTCGTATCATGAGGATAACATAAATGCCTGAAATTATCTCGTTTGCGGGACAAAAAACCGTAGATAAACAAGAGAGGGTATCACTACTGATGAAAACGTCTTTTACACAAACAGACAGACATATTTACGGGTCCTTCATAGGAATAATATCGCCGGAATATTGACTTTTTATGACCGCTCTAGGATAAATATATGTCATGCGCAATTTGACCGGCAATGGCGAAAGATTTACTGCTATTACGGTATCGGTTATGTGAGGTAGCTATCAGGTAATAGCCGGCCTATATATCACGGGTGATCTGCGAAGTTGGTCAACCGCAGATTCCTAAACAAATTTTCGGTTTTACTTGTCAATCACTCACTCTTCCAGTCGATCGAAACTAGGTTTCGGAGGTATTCTGTCCTATAACTTGATACTGAAACTGCCCGAGCACCGCTGTATTGTGCGGTGTACTATAAAGTAGTGCTACTCAGCGAAAACACGATCCCACAAAGTATATCTGCTGCTCACGTTGATGCCCATTAGGACGAAAACAAAAGCTTGTTAAACAAAGCGGAGTACCCTCCTTTATTAGGTCCTATGCCTGTAAATACATACCCCCCCCCCCCCCCCCCCCCCCTCCTCTCTACCCGCCCGTCGGCTGGAAGGGAGGATTTTGCAGTGAATGCAATTGAACCAACTCAAGTTTGTCCGATTTAATAACATTTGGTTCGAGATCTCAACCCACCAATGAATACTATGAACAATGGGACCATTTCCAGGTTTTGTATGGAGAAGATATAAAAAGTAAGCGCAGGGTTACCGGATAAACGTGAACTTTAGTTGACCCCTGTAAGCCAGAGTCCACAGGTCATATAAGGGATCACACTCGCAACATACTGCAATGACAAATCACTCGAATACCTCGTAGGTAATGATTTATCTGCCAAATATGAACTTGAAAATTACAATAACAGTTTTTCTTCTCGGAGTTCGGGCTAATCTCACGCTACCAGAAAATCATTTCCCTAATATGTTCTCAAGCTAGATAGTGGACTTCGATCCAAATATTATCTAAATTGAAATAATTTGTCAAATCAGCCATCAAATTTGTTCGAAAGTAAATGTGGTGGCGCTGTTGTTACTCAAGTCTGTCGCTGCGCTGCTTATTCTATGCAGTTTAGCTCACCTTATTAAAAGTTCAATCTTTTGGTATTTCATCGAGTTGCTAAGTGCCCTGAAGATTTTATAAAAACAATTATAAGAAAAGTTTTAAGGATCTTTTCCCCAATATTATTAGATCGATCACCAAAATAATCCAAGTAAATTCAGGGCCACGTTGGGAATATCTTCTATTCAGTTGCTCAAGTACACTAAATAACAACTTACGCAGTCAGCTGATCGAGAACTGGGATACCAAATTTCGTTGCAAATATCGATCCATGACAGTTTTTAAACACAACTCAAGTTTGTCCGATTTAAGAACATTTGGTTCGAAGATCTTCAGCCACCAACCTAATTTATATGACAATGTGACCATTAAAGGACAAGCATTCAGCAGAAGTTCTGTCGCCTTTCTCTCACCAAAGTAACCATCAATTACATACCAACCACTACAGCAATCCTCTTCCACAGAGTTGATGCTTTTCGGAGTGAAAATAATGTGTGAATTTCAATAGAAAAACAAAGATTGTTTGCAGGGTTGTGCAAGTATGTCATAATTTATTATTGCATGATGGGATGCTTTTCTCGATCCTGCTTTTGAGTAAACATGCAGCAAACTTCAACGACTGTATACGGAAAGTCGTATGGACGTCGGGGGTTTGAATGATGCATCCACTTTTTCCCCAGCTAATATATTAGACTCTTCATGATTCATCCTGCAGTTGCCCGTTAAAGGCTGTAATGGATCAATTTTTGCACGGAATTCGGTATACATCCTAAAGAGGCAAGCATGTCGTCTGTTGGCCACTGGCGAAAAAGGACGGCCTCGTGAAAAACCGTCCCAGTGCAGTTCGATATACTGTCACAATGATATATCATCATGTAAAATTAGTCCGAACTAGCACGAATTGATTTTTTGCAGTAACGCCATGTATTTGTCAAGGATTATACTCATGAATGTAGGTGGGCTATGACTTGACATTTTAGTAATATATTAACGGCATGAAAGCCAAGTTTCCCCACACCCGAATTTCAGCTGATTCGTTTGCACTGATAATTAGGCACAATTTTAGCTTTTGCAAAGTTCTCCTCGTGACGTCGCGGTTGGCGGGGGGGGGGGGGGGGTTAACGTTTAAATACAAAGTCAATGTAAACCATAATTTTGAAAACCCTGTAGTGAACAAACTATAAAGGGGAATGAAAACTGACAAAATTGTTCACAAGATGATTAAGTATAACTTCGTGTATTTCTATGTTAATGCCCTTCTGTTACGGAGGCGCATTTATGTGTTACTGGGGTCCATGATCGGTCTTTCCATCTCCCTCTAGAGTAAAATTCAGGAAATTGGAATAACACAACAAGGCAACATACTAGAATCTCAAACTTTGGGGTTTTAACATGACCGCTTTTCACTTGGTGCTGGTTTAAGAGAAATACGTTACATGACCATGACTTCGCAAGTAATAGCACCGATTACCGACCGTTGCATATGAGGAGACTAAATGATTGGCTAGCTCTTGTGCCACGTATCTTGGCTGTTAGGAGATTTCAATGTTCTACAATTTAATGTACGTATGAGCTATCTAGGCCAATGAAGGTTATTTAATTATTCAGTCAATAAATAAATCATAAACCATCAATCATTCAATAAACCATTGTCTCGCATTTCCACAGTGAAAAAAGCTCAGATTTCATCACTATCAGGATGTTTGTGGAAGGGCCGAGGCAGAACTTGGTGGGGTAATCGCCCTACGGGCTGCTGACTTACATTAGCCTATTTTTTTTGTGACATGAAACATTCATGTACTAGCACTACCATTAATTAATACTGAATGTTTGGATGTTCCGCGGTAACGCAAACAATTATCCCAACGACGGCAAGAACAATATTGTTACAAATAAACATCTTTCAAACTATAAAAGACAAATTGCTCCGTTTATTAATCTCTTCTGTCGCAGCTCGCAAAGGTATATTACAGACAATCTAGTCTAACATTGTTCTTGTCTGAGTCTCCGATCACCTCTTCTTATCGTGTACCTATTCGTCTTCATTTTTCCCGCCATTCATCAGATATAGCTCTCTCGCATGTCGCGGCCAATCGGGGCGTGAAGTGACGTGGAACGATTTATTACCCGTGACGTCACGGACTGAGCGATCGGATTGTCGCTCCTGGGTTTGTTTGTACAGAATGCGTGACCCCTGCCTTACTTACTCACTGTAGTGCATGGGTGGGCCCCTCCACAGACGTAGCCGGCGACATTTTGGGGCGAGGCGCGCGCTTGCAGGTGTGTCTCGTATCCTCGAATCAGCTAATCGCGACCCGCTCGACAAGGGCTTGTCAGCGAGCGTTCGCTGATCAGCGGCGCGGTGTTTTGACGTCTCACCAGCCATGAGAACTTGCGGCGTCGGCTTTGAAGCGCGGTCGCCCGTCGCTGTTCTCGGAAGGCAATCAGTCACTGACGTGGGTTGAAATTGTCGTGCGTGACGGTAGGGGGGAAGCGGAACAAACAGGGCTAGCAGGTCCCACCTGGATGATTAATGAAATTATTAACATTTGGATTGAATAGCAGGCGATTAACAATAACTTCACGATCATGCAATTTGTCATCATAACCGGTCAACACCGAATAAAGAAGGACTAGAAGATTACAAATACAACACGGGACTCGGAAAGAACCGATTTATCATACCATGCATGAGACATGGCTGGAAACGGAGCCGGTTACCAGGACGAAGGCCATACAAACAATAATTGTTCTGGTAATTAGGTCAATGGCAATGCGTTCGTATAGATCACCGTGAAATAAAACGATGGCTTCTTTAGATTTGTATGACCACAAAGGAGTGATTCCAGGGCAAAAATAAAAGTATGCCGTATAAATGTTGAGTCGTCAGCACTCCCAGAGCAATGAGACGAAAATAGGCATGACTAGATTCTGCTTCTGTCAATTAGGCCTAACTCACTATGCAAACCTCCACCCTGGTACCAGGTTCGATTCGTTCAACGGTGCCCGATGATGTTTTCCCAACCATATGCAACGTCGCTATAGTAGTATGTAGATATTACTATTATTATGAAAGAAATATTATTATTAACAAAGAAACCAGATATTACATTTATTATTGAAAGAAATTATATTGAAAAAGAAACAAGATTTGGAAAATCGTTAGGCTATGAGATCCACTTTATTTTGGCTATAACCAAGGAGGTTTCTCTTTATCTCCATGCCATGCTTCAGAATGTTAGCGACAATACGACGATGTGTAGTGGTTCCTTGCCAATTTTGTAATGTGTACAATATTGAACTTGTGGCATGAGAACACGTTCGACGTAGAAGTTTCTACCCAGACCAAGGTTTGGTTTACTCTCTGTGCTTGCAGGCGTTCGGTGTTTTGAAAAGCACCTAAACTACTTTTGGTGAAATTGTAGCAGACTGGAGAACAGGATAAGTCTACATAGATTGGTCTGATGTAATTGACCTTACATACATCTCCTTTTGGTAAAAAATCGGAGGTTACGTCTGGTAAAGAAATGTATGTTAACACATACAAGTAGTGAGTTGATCGAGCATCGGCGGATAAAACTTATAGGCCTACTTGGTGTGTATATGAAAATGGGGAGTTTCTAAATATTTCATATATTCCCTTCTTTTACACCTCGTTATTTATGGCCTCACATCAGAGAATTTAACAGGGTTACCAATGATGGGTTTCAGATGGGCCAGAAATATATGTGAAATAAATTAGTGTGCCACTGATTTCATTTCGTGATCTATCTCAGCTGCGCGACACTATTGATTGCCGCGCTCGGATTTTTAAAGTAAAGTGTTCTCCGACGCCAAATGGGGAGCACCAGATGGTCATTTTTCAATAAAAAATAAATGAAATATTAAAATTTGAAATGAAAAAAAGAGGAATTTCACTTCAGCCAACAGTATGTTGATACGATCAAATCCTATGAAAGCAGAGCGGCACAATTGGTTGCCGCGTAGCTTAGCAAAAACTTCAAATTATGGGCTTCTCAGAGGCACGGTGAGCCCCGGATGGCCATTCTTCATGTAGTAAATTACTTTGTAAATAAACTTGGAATTTCATCTGAGCACATATGTTCAAGTGGCTTTATACTATCCAATCAAGCGCACCATTAGTTGCCGCGCAGCGTAGCAAAAATTTCGAATTAGGTCGCTTCCAAATGCCAATGGTGATCTCCAGATGGCTATTTTTTGTGAATATTCAAACATGAACTTGGAGCATTAGTATGAATTTCACCTGAGCCACTCTATGTTCTTGCGATTTCAAGGCTGTCCAAGCGAAGCAGCAGTATTGGTTGCCGCGCAGAGGAGCAATGTATTGAAATTAATCATTATTTTCCCTAACTTGGTATTGATGGTGTGCCGGTTGCATCATCTGGCGGGCCGATTTTGGCCCGCGGACCGCCATTTGACAACCCCCGAGAGGCTGTTTATGTTGTTGAATAATTTCCATGAAAAGAACAAAAGCAAATACAATATCAGCGGGATCCAGCGTGTAATTTACGCAAATTTTGAGGATTAGCTCGCATTTTCTCAGCCGGAGAGGAGTATTGAAGCTTAAGGACCGCAGGTTGTCAGTTGGTGGCGCTATGTATAATTGATATCAAATATCAAGCGCGTGCTTTGTACAGACAGATTCGAAGGCAATGGTATTACTAATCTCGATATAGGCTATGTTCAATTTGAGGTGTCTGTGGGGCAATCCGCAACGATTATTACTGTATAGTCTACTTTTTGATTTCGAGAATACCTTTTCAATTTAAATTATGACAAATTTATGACACCTCCCTCCCCCGGGCCCCAATGGGCACGACGCCACTGATAGTAATATTGTGACAGGTTGAATGCGATTAGAAAAAAAATCGGATCGTCGTTCTTTCTCACGCTAATCTTTTCCACCCTTCCTTTCATTTTGCCCAGTACGAAGATCCCACAAACGAGTAAAAAAAATCCTATCAGACGGACTGGATCCTGGAGTTCAACTTGACCGCGATCAGACCGTCAGAGAAACTAACGCGGGCGCACCTCCGGCTGGAATGGAGTCGTTGATAACCTCCGTCCGAAGACCCTCGACGAGTACTTCCAGCTGACCATCGAGAGCTACCACGGCCCGGAGAAAATCCCTCAGACGGATACGTTCAGCTTCAAGGAACTCATGAGTAACCAGACCCCTGACGCCACCGAGATCGGCGTAGACGTACTCTCCACTGTGCAACACTGGCGCGAAGCCAACGAAGACACGAACCATGCTCTCTCCATCTTCGTTCAGTGTCTCTCTAGCGTCCGGGAGCGGGACGCGAGAATTTCATGGGGAAGCTCCGCCGGCCCGTCCAGCAGTCAGTTAACCTCGTGACAGTATCCATGGAGGGCCAAAGGTGCAAGGTCCGGAACCGGCGGAGCGCCAACGGGAACGGCAAGAGCGGCTCCAACAAGAGCGTATCGACTCTGCAGCGGCATTCTCTTTACGTTGGGTTCCGGGACGTCGGCTGGGACGACTGGATCATCGCGCCGACTGGGTACCAGGCCTACTACTGTTCCGGGAACTGTCTCTTCCCGATCGGCAGCAGCAGAACGGTACGAACCACGCGATCATACAGACTCTCGTCAAACGCCTCAACTACAGACAGACGGACAACATACCGGACGTGTGCTGCGCCCCCGTGCGCCTTCGCCGATATCTCTGCTCTTCTTCGACGACACAGCAATGTGGTCTTGAGACGATATGACGATATGATCGTAGAGTCGTGTGGTTGTCGCTAGTCGGGATCTCAAAAATCTTCCAATCCCCGTAGACCATGGGAAGAACCTGGTGGTCAAAAGGGTCGGGGGAAACGTAAGTCATTCATCGGCGAGTGATATATGGCGAACATGCATGGTAGCACAAAGGGCGGAATGGTACCAAAGTATAATTCAAAAGATGGATCACTTGTGCCATAGAACTCTTGAATGGTTATAATAACGGAATTGACGAAACAGTTGATAATACGAGTTTTAGTACGGTATCAGTGATGTGTAGGTACGCAGGCATTGCATGCATGAAACACCCGTGTTTTGAGTTGTGTCTGCACAATTCCATCTTCAAATATGTATGAGATGACTAAAGGACAACACTCTGCCGGATTTGATACAATAATAGATTATTTTGTGAGGAAAGGATGACTATATTACAGGCCCAAATATCATTCCAACATACACTTCTTATGTGGAGTTAGTGACCTCCAAAAATTTTGGATCCATGATGCAGAAAATGGGGAGTTTCCATGCGCAATTCACACGGCTTTACAGTTGAACAAAATCTAATGAATTTTGTCGTTAATTTTTGTTTAATAACCCAACATTCCGCATAAGTTCGACTCTCTTTTCCTCACAAAATTAGCCAATCAGCACCTACCACCCATGCGAACCCCCCTCATCCGGACATTTTCAATTAGAAATTATATGTAAGAAAACCGGAAAATATTTGGCCGGGTTGTGCTATTTGTATGGCATCACCTGTTATTGCAAGAATGGCTGCTTTGCCACTTTTGGGCTATAACACATGCACACCTTTCCTCGAACTCCGTAACAGAACGTCGGGTTGGACTGACCATATAATCCGTAGTTGTCTTCAAGGAGACCATAGCATCTCAGCTCATCGAATCAAATCGCCCCCACGGCGACTGATGGCTTCTGGAGGTGTTCGCGGAGGGGGGGGGGGGCAGAAGGGGCGCCTGGGGAGCCAGAGATGGAGATTGAAGTATGAAGTCGACTGAGATGGGGAATACTTAACGTTGTGCAGTCAATTTTTTTTCTCGCCTTGTGAAAATGCTGCTTAGCGCTCCTATATATAGACATTCGGATAAGCTGCAATCGTCCTGTTTTATAGGCATCCGTATACCCAGAGTGAACCATGCGACATGGAAACGAGCTGAATTGTATACCCCGCACACACCCGTGACATAGTACACGGTTTTGTCTGCGAATCCGCGGTTATGTTAGCGCTTATTGGGGTAGAGAGGGGTATGCTGGAACTGCGTTCATTCTTCAATAGTATCAATGTTCATTGGCCGATTTTACATCATCTCAAATCAATTATTTTTGGAGCTGCTTTGTTCGTTCGTTTGTGTGTGGTGTGAACGTACGTGTGGTCTGCGGAGAGCGAGTCCGGGCAATCATTATTTGTGCGCTTTAATTATGTTATTTTTTCAAGTATTGTAAAAGTTTTTTCTAAAAATGGATATTACCGACAGTTTTTTTTAGAACATGTCGAATGTATAAATGATCCCCGCAACGTTTGTATAGTGCGGTTTCGAATTATTCTTAACTCGAAGTAGTTGTATTCATATGCCTTCCAAGATTTTATTGCTATTTCGGAAGCAGTCACGCGACAGTACGGTACAAAGTCTTCATCGACCCCCATTAGCTCATTGGTCAGAACTCTGAGCGGAGAATGCTGATTTTTTTTAAATGCATTTGAATATTGTTTCGTTCATTCGGTGTGGTCATTAGATTTACTTGCGGCAACACAAAAGCCCCAATTTTCCTTTTTCATTGACATCTATGCAGTCAGACAGTGTATGTGTGTGGTGTGTGTGTGCGTGGGTGTGTGTGTGTTGGTGTGGTGTTAGTGTGTTTGTACGTGTGTGGCGCCTGGCTTTTGAACACGATCACTCGATCACCTGAATGGATCAACTCTATAGCCCTACTTTGCTTCGCGGGTTCCCCATTATGGAGTACTTGATCTCAATGTTGTGGTCAGGTCCAAGGTCCTCTGAGGTCAAAAAATTTTATGTAACAACGACCACTTGTTAACGCCATAAGTTCAGAAGCTTGGTCAATCAACCTGAACCTTGGTGTGCAGCTCGTTGTGGGGGTAGGAAACCCCCTATTGGTTTTCGGTGTGGATTTGGGTGACTTTGAGTGACAAAATGGGAAGAGTGTGACATTTTGTACTTCGGCTGATTTGGGCTTGTGCACCACGTACCTTACGATAACCTTGATCCCACCTGCATGGCTCAAGCTCATACTTTGGTATATGGGTTCCTCATAATATATTAAAGTTCCATTCAGCTTTCCATTTCATGTCCTCCTTTCCAGTCACGAAGTTACCCATACTGTAGTAAATGATTGTATCGACTGATATAAAAACTACAGAAAAATCTGTGAAGTGAAAACAAACAGATTAGTATAGGTATAAAAATTCTTAAGTTAGTGGAATAGGTCCCCGTGCCGAAACATACACATCGTGCAGCCGGCCGGCTTTTTTTAAATTCGCGGACTGATCACCTTTCTACCAAGAATAAAAATGATTTGATTGCTGTAACTTTGACTGAAGTTCTTCTAGTAGATGAGGTATCGAGCAATGGCATTCATTTCCAATATCATTATAGAGGTATCGAGCAATGGCATTCATTTCCAATATCATTATAGAGGTATCGAGCAATGGCATTCATTTCCAATATCATTAATTGAGGCTTATTTTCTCGAATATTACAAGGGCTGAATGGAACTCAAGTACATGAAGCTAATTGCTTCATGGTCAGGTCAAAAACCATCTGAGGTCAACATAGGTCAAATCTACAAAACCTTGCGAAATTTCAAAAATGCTTAGTCCTATCACGCTGAAATATGTCACGGAAGTTGTGCAACGCCCAACGACTACAAGTTCAATGACGTCACAAGGAAGGAAATGTTGCTAACGTGAGTGTATAAGGATATGGCGCAAAGGTGTTTCCTCTAAAATCAATGATTTCCTTGTTCTTGCATCCATTCCTCTGAAAATGCGAAATGGTGTGCATTGGTGTTGCATTGCAAATGTTTTCTCTTTCCCCCCTTCGACCTCGCCAATATACAGTCCATATAGGTCGGTCCCATTTTAATGGCTCATCGACTGTCATGTTAATCAGATTGTCAGAGAAAACCTTCCTAGCTAATGTTTCACACTCCCGAAGTTTCGCCTGACATTTAAAGTGAACATAATCGTTTGGATACAACTGGCGAAGAAGCGACGGCAACCTTTGCACCTCCGACGCCACTGATGGAATTCGATATGTTCAGCAATTCGATATTCGGGGTGATATATTTCATGTAAGGTACTAGCACTGATATATATCCCTGAGACCTATGATAATCGTGATCGCAGTTAAACGGCCTCCGTAGTTTTTTTTTCGACGTGTGTTTTGGGAGGGCGATATTCTCACATTGGTTTTTGTTATGACAACAGCATTTGGTCTGATTTTTTTTTTCGCTGCCCGACTGTGGCTTGGATTACTCCCAGTCTCTCCCCCCAATCCCACCTGTTTCTGATTGGGTTATTACACGCCAACGTTGTAGAGTTTACAACTTATATTTTATGAATATTAGACTGAGACTACATTAACATTCAATCATTTCACATTGTATCAGAAGCAAAAAACAGACATGGATTGCATCTAGCTTTTGATCTTTTTGCCCTTTTCCTCTCACAGCAGTCACCTGGACACCTATTCATGAATGAGACTGCATCGAAGCTGTACGTGTGTAACAGTTTTCGTGCTCTCGTACGTATCGTGGCTTGACATGTGTTTTCTCCCTCTGAATGGTATGCGTGGTTCTATACTCATGTAACCCACTGAAACTATTCAATTTTTTCCCAAATGATTTTCCACAGAACCTGCTAATACGACACACCTCCAGTTCTAAGTTTAAAATTTTGGAAGTAATGGATTTGGCACTGGTAGTCTAGTGTGTCTTTATTGGTAATGTTTATGCAGTTTTCAAACCATTTGTGGTCATGATAATATTTTTACAAGCGGCCGTGAAAGTTGCATACATGGATTTTTTAAAGGTGGTCTTTCGTCTCGCAACCCCCATGAAACCCCCATTGTCCTTTTGGTTTAGGTTCGGGTAATTTTGGTAAACAATTGCAAATTTTGTATGTTGGGCTGTAATACGATAACTTGACCACACCTGGATGGATGAAGCTCACACTTGGAATGTGAGTTCCCCATGATTCAGGAACGGACCCTATTGTTTTGGGTCAGGTCACAGGTCATCTGAGGTCAGGCAGAGGTCAAGTCTAAAATGCTTGTAGCACGAAATTAGTCCAGAATGGTTGGTCTGATCAGGTTGAAAATTGGTGTGAGCTTTCTTAGGCTTTCTCATGGAGGTGCAGGAACCCTGTTGGTTTTTTGTTGTGTGTCAGGGTGATTTTGGTCGAAAATGGAAAATTATGGAAAATCGATATTTGGGCTAGGTTCTGATGGCTTGTAACACGATAACTCGACACCACCTGGTGATGAAGCTCATACTGGATAAGTAGTTCCTGAATGGGTACATTGAACCCTATTGTTTTTTTGGATCGTCAGAAGATATCTTAGGTCCGATTAGACATTAGAGGTCAACGTATGAAAACCTCGTGAACTCGAGAAGTCCAGAACGGTTGTTTTGCGTAGCTTTCTGATTCGGAGTACAGGAACCCTATCGCTTGAACGTCATTTTGTGGAAAATAGGGGAATTTTGCCACACATGTCGTATGGTTGCCCATAAGATCTGGTACATTTTTCATTATTCCTTGTGACTGTGGGCCATTGGTTGTCAGAAATGATTCAATGATTCACTGAGCCTTTTGGCTTCTGGTTCATACGTGACGTCTGCAAAAGCGAACAACCGTCGCCGTCGCTTTTTTCGCCATTGCCCTATCAAACGAACTAATCCGCTTCGTCTTGTAAATGTGAAGGTACACCGAAACTGACTGAAAACTCAGTTGTTGATAGAGATTCGTTCCTAATCATCTATCTAACTCGCGAAGAAAATGACCATGATACTATTGCGATCCATTTTTCTTTTACATCCGGCTTCTTACCGAGTTGTCGAAGCCTCTGACGGACATAACCTGATCATGGGACCCAGGCATCCACACTTCGGTATGTGAGTTCCTTCCTTCCGTTCCGGCGCAGATTAATTGTACTCACCCCCAATTATGCTGATCAAGGCCTGTGTATGGTGGGAAATGTAGACGAAGTGTCTAGCTTAAGGACCACACAGAAAGGAAGGCTGATTTTGTCTTCAGCAGGGTTCGCTTTGCCGTACGGATCTCTGCCAACTGAGCTCATCCATCTCCCAAAATAATCCTTGAACTAACATGAATACTCTCATACTGAGCGTCTTTTCTGGTTCCAGCTTGGAACCAAGAGTAGACTGCAGCACCTACCAAATATCATTGACATATGAATTTGAAATTGCATCAATAATTATGCAGATTAGTAACATAAATGACCTGCAGTGGTTTTTCGACTCTGCCTATAAATTTATTGTGACTGGAGGTAGGCCATGTCCAACACATCCTTCGGAATCCAATTATTTCAACAAACTGAAATAGATAAACATTGCACTATCCGACTACTTATTAGCATATATACTATACCGAAATCCAGTCGTTCGTGTCCCATCTTTGCAGCCTATAGTTAACCATCAATCATAACACTGACTCACCTCCAACGCATGTACTGATCCTGAGATATCATCTGTACCCAAGCTTTCGGGCTAATTTTTCAATTAGTATGAACAAGGTCCGGGAACCGCACGAAAGCCTCGACCATGCCCTTCACACATTTGGAAACAGGTCTTCACGGTCAGGAGAGATCGTGATGCACAACAACGGACGGACGGAGTCAGACATGCCTAGGCAATGTTCGAGTACATTTCCCTGGGCAGGCAGACAAACTCGCGACAAAGATTATTTTTTCTTTCCCCTGAACACACTTCAGACGAGCCACTGATTCCCCTTACCATAAGTGCCGAAACCTAGCGGTTCCAGTCTCCCAGACCCCACTTGTATGTATACAATGTGTCAATCATCGTTTATTTCTTTTCTAGACGTACCCCATGTCAGAGGAATCCTATTGCAGTCATGACAGTGTGGTGTATGGTATGTGTGCGTATGTGGACGCCCAGCTTGTAGACCCTATAACTCGAAATCGACCCCCTGATGATGCGCCCATACTTGTATGTGTGGTTCCTCATGATGGCCCATTATCCCTATTGTTTTGGGGACAGGTCGAGGGTCACTGAGGTCACCAAGTCAAAGTCTGAAAATCTTGTGACACACGATAAGTCCCAGAATGGTTGGTCCGATCAAGTTGATAGTTGGTATCATGTATGGTATGGTGTTGTGTGTTGGTGTATGGGGGGGGGGGGGGGTACAGGAACCCTATTGCTTTGGTTTAGTTCGGGGTGAATTTTGGTCGAAAATGGAAAATTCGTGTAAGTCGAATAATTTGGCCAATTTCGGCTTGTAAACACGATAACTCGAACCCCACTCGACGGATGAAGCTCATACGGGGGGGATGGGTTTCCCCGTGATGATACATTAACTCTACATTAACTCTATTGGTGGGTGGGGACGAAAGTTGGTCCCGAAAAACATGACTGGGATTGCAGGTCACCGGAGGTCAATTTAGTATTTTTCTCGGAAAATACAGAGTTAGTCCGATTCACACGAAACTTTGGTGGGTGGGGACAAAAGTTGGTTCTATAACATGATGTTGATTCCAAGGTCCACCAGAGTCAAATTGTGTTGTTTTTTTTCGCAATTCTTCCAACTTCGTCGGGTTTCAAACGAAACTCGGTGGATGTGGACTGTTTGTAGTCCAGAACAACATGAAGGTCATTTCAAGGTCACAGGTCAAATTTGCATCAATCATGCGATTTTTTTCTAACTTTGTCGTAGTTAAACAAAACTTGGGTAATGTTTGGACCTGGAACATACAGGTAGGGCATAACAAATGCACTGGAGGTCAAATGGACATAATTTAATGCTTCCCCTAAACGAGGTCCACAAAGGATGTTTTGCTGGATGTGTGATCAGGGCGTAGCGAATGGTTGATGAATTGGGGGGTGTGTAGAGATTTGTTTTGGCCGTACGATTGGCCATGGTGACTGAATATGGGGGAGGGGTCTATAAAAAAAGGGGAGGGGGTGTTTTGAATATTGTAACGTCCTCAATGCAATTGGTGCAATATTTTCAGTAAGTTGGCGTTCAGTAATTACTCGACCCCGCCCACCACGTACCGGACCCTTCCAATTTGGAACGCCGAAAATTTGTGCCCGATTCCTAAACAATGCCCGAATTTTACTGCAGCTCGTGAGTATCTAGCTTCTCGTGAGAAGCAGACCTTCAATACCCACTGCGCGCGAAGCGCGCAAAAATCTGACACTTCATAGGCAATTGATCTAGCAAGTTTCGGCCATTTAGCACTTCTTCTCTCCACCGAATGAATAAGTATCTCTAACACAGATTTTTTAACTTATCCGTGCCAAAAGTTGGTAGTTCATGCCTGAATTTTTATAGAAAAATAGGGGGTGCCCTCTATCTCTCGCTGATACTCTAGCTCTGCCGCTCGTATGATTCCCGCCTAAAACCGACTGTTTATGTTTCATCAGGGAAATTCTTTCTTAATTGTTTTCAGCAAAAGGGCTTGAATTTTTTTCATGTATCTCTGGAATATTGGACCAGAAACAAAAACTTTCAAAGAACTGTCAGTCTCAGGAAAAATAAGATGTCAAACGCCTAACGCCTTAGTCCCCCTTTTGCCGAATGACGACAGGCTCGGTCACTCGTCCAATTACACCGACGCGACGGGCCGTCACGATATTATGCCGGCGTGCCAGTCTCGGCCGACGATGAATGGGCCAATTGGATGAAGAGCCAAAAGTCGAAAAAAGCGTGATAATTAAACGTTGGCTCTCGTTTTTTCGTTCTATTCCTCTCCATTCCTGACTTCCCCTTCACTCCCTTACTTTTTTTCCATCCTTCCCTTCCCTCTTCCTTATTTCCTCCTCTCCTCTTTTTCATCTTCTTTTCCTTTCCTATCCTCTTCCTCTCCTTTTCTTTCCTCTGTTTCCTTTTTTCCGACAGACCGAAAATTTGCCGACGGCACGAAATTATTGGGGGGGGTGACACCCCCCCACACCCCATCGCTCGCTACGGCCCTGGTGGGGGATATACACGTCGGCGGTTTTACCCGCCTGGACATGTCTAGCTTTTTGTAAGCTTTCGAATCTCTCACAAGGTACGCAAATAAGACCATGGGCCTTGTGGGCGTTCTCTACCGCGGA
The DNA here is from genome assembly GCA_026419785.1 of Sclerodactyla briareus. Taxonomy (NCBI): domain Eukaryota; kingdom Metazoa; phylum Echinodermata; class Holothuroidea; order Dendrochirotida; family Sclerodactylidae; genus Sclerodactyla; species Sclerodactyla briareus. The sequence continues at coordinate 463 of JAODTK010001921.1, read as the reverse complement.
CTGGGGTAATTACACGCAGGAATTACACAAAGGCCTGACATATGGGCTGCTGTAAGCCTACGCTCTGCTTACGTTCTATCAACGTTGCTAACTCTGCGATCAGCGAAGCACTGGATGTGCACAACTGCACAGCCAAGAAACGAGTCTACAAAGGAGGGCGCCCTCCGAGAAATAGAGAAACTAGACCACCAAGGTGCTGCTGCTAAACCGCACAAATGTACAAGGACGAATGTATAGTTTGGTGTTAAATGTTCAAGATCCATGAGGCCTAGAACGCAGCAGTTACAAACAATGGTGTATTGTGCCCCTATAACGACGTTGGACCTGGATCTCCATATGGTCAAATATATCTTAGAAGTCAATAAACACGTTACTCGTTTGGTAAACATCCATCGGAGCATGACCAATTGAGATAGGAAGGAAAAGGAAAAGGCAATTTCACACAGTGGCTATTGTGTCCCTT
>JAODTK010001920.1:0-10156 GCA_026419785.1 Sclerodactyla briareus | reverse complement strand
AGACCGGTTCTGATGCTCTGTCTTGATCTTGCGTAACTTCTGCGATAGGCTGTTGATCTTATTCATCAACGACGCGAACTTCTTTGACTACGTGCATATCATTTTGTCGAGAAATTTCAGCATCTCTTCAATAATACGCAGCACCTCTAGGAGAATGTGAATCAAATCGTTGGGAAGAACTCTTCTACACCATAGACCAAGAAGAAATGTGTGTATCCGGTTTTGAACCTATTTGGAGTGGTTCGTAAACTGCGATATTAGAGAAGGTAATTTCCTCTGCCCAAGCCCCCCCAGCCTCTGTAGTGGTGCTTCGAGTCTTGGTTTTAGGCCTTGGTTAGATTGGCTGCAGCGTGGTATCCCACTGACCTTCGTGATCTCTCGTAAGATTGCCACTCCTTCTTCCGGAGATACACAACTGCTGAATACACACCCTATGCACTCCGCTTCTAGAGCTCACCACTAATTTAGTATAGGCTTTGTTCGTCGGACGTCTGCCAGCTCAGAACTTCGTCTTCGGGTAATTTTCCGTCACCAAGAAATCAAGGTGGGTTGATTCTAGCTGGGAATGCATAGCCAGAACTGCTACTCAAGGTGAGTCAAATTTGGTCGGATATTCCTCGTCCACTCCCGTATAGAGGGAACTTTGAGGTGTTCCCTAAAAGCGCCATCCGAGACCTTTTTTCGAGGCAGAGCCTATTCGAGATAGTGGACTGCGTCCTCATTTTCGGTTCGAGGGATGTGTTGAATCAAAGCCTTCAACGATTTAGATAGTTCCTCACGATGCCCTATATGCCGCATGTGCTTGTTTGCCTTACGATATCCGACACTTGTTGAGCACAGATCCGAATCTCCATGAACACATTAAACGTCGGATGCGATGTCCTTATCAATCCGAATTCCATGCAATCATGCTTCAATACCAGCCACTGTTGTTTGTCGCCGTGAGTTATCTGTCCATACATCGAAAAGTTTTATCTCCTTGGGTGACTTGAGCACCACGCTAGCCCCCGAGCCCCTAGCCTTTCCGACCCATAAAAATGCAGGTCCCAGTATTCCGACTCGGCATGGGGGGGGGGGGGGGGGGGGGGGGTGGTGGGGGGGGTGGGGGGGGGGGGGGGGTGGGGGGGGCGGGGGGGGGGGGTGTGGGGGGGGGGGGTGGGGGTGGGGGTCATATTCTCCGTTTCTCTGTCCAATCATGACAAAGTCACGAGGATTTGGTATTTGATTCTGTACGAGGTTTATACTCATGTCGAAGCTGAAAAGCTCTATGCCCATTTGGCCACTCGTCCTGTGCTCACTATTGTTGATTATATCTCTCATGGGAGTTGTGCTCACCACAGTAATTGGATGCTCCGGAAACTATGTTCGTAGCTTACGAGATGCTAAGAAACTCACCGTAGCCAGCTTTTGATGAGTGCGGATACCGCTGTTTTGATTCAGTTAAGACCTCCGTGATATAGTAAGTCGGAACGCTGCACTAGTGTTTCCTGATGTCCTCCTCTCTCCACCAGCCATGACGATACTGGACCTTGTTTGTCGCAGCGAGATAGAGCAACTCGTTTCCTGTTGTTCGGGGCCTGCGAGATGGAGCAGATGAGAGTACTGCTTTCATGTCTTGTAGCGCAGCTTTAGCTTCATCGGTCCAAACGAATTTCTTTGTCTTTTTTCAGGAGCTTGTATGTGGTGTGGCCTTTCACCGAGCCGGCTTACAAACCGACCTGACTGTGGCAATGCCAACCATTAGTCTTGTACGTCCTTCAGGCGATTCGGCCTGAAATAGAGTAAGCCTTGATTATTGTCCTCGGTTTACCTCTATGCCTCTTTGAGACAAGATAAAACCTAACATTTTCCGGCTAGGAGTCCAAGAAACATTTCTTCGGGTTAAGCTATGTTTATTTTCGTAGATTGGCGAACGTTTTCCTCCAATTCGGAAATCAAGGTTTCCTCCTTTTGGACATCACCGCACTATCGTCCACATATGCATGTGCATTGCGTCCATTTCATCATGGAGGGCAATTTTGCAGATTGCCGTTTGTATGTAGCTCCTGCATTCTTGAGGCCCAAAGGGTCATCGAACTAAACAGAAGGCCGAAGGGGGGTTTGACTGAATTTTGGACTTTGTCAGATTCCGTCATCCGGATTGGATAAACCGGATATTCACCAAGACAACATAGGAGTTCCGAGCCTGCCGTAGAATCGATAACTTGATCAATCCTGGCAAAACGACGGATCTTTGGGACAAGCCTTTGTTCACGGTAAGTAATAAGCACACACATCCTTAACTCAGTGGTGGTCCTTTTTAAGGGACCATTTATAGGATTGCCGACCACTTAGTGTGATTACTCTTCTATAATCCGCTAATTCTAGCCGTGCTAGTGTCTTTAGCTATTGCCTACGCTTTTTCATCCGCAAAACGTCTAGGACTATTTGACCGGTTTAGCATTCGCGTGTACATTTAAAGAGTGCTCGGCAATTTTCCCTCATGTACTCCGGTCATTCAGACGCTGCCATGCAAGATATCTGTGATTTTCTTTGGAAGGAACTTGACTAGCGCCTTTCCCTACGCTATCTAGGCCTACCCTATCTGGGGTCACCTTGGAGGGGTCATCATCCTTCAACGGCGTCTTCTTCGTCTCTTCTAATTCCGTGAACTCCGGATTGTTGCTTTGTCACCTCCTTCTTTGTCGTGGGTTATCTTGGCGGTGTATGGTCTTCTTGATCTCCCTGGTACTCCTGGGTGTGCAGTATGGCGTCAGCAAAGGACGAAATTTCCTCCTCGCACTCTCGCGCTTTCTTTAGGGTCTCCCCTGATGGTGATCACACGTTGGGACTGGAATTTTCATCATATTGTTAAATGTAACATGGGAAGAGCCATAAAAGCCCAGAGCCAGAACGTCCGAATAGAGCATGGTACGCGTCTTGAACGGGCCACTTCAAAGGACGTTCTTCTGTCTGGTAGTTCTTTGGATTCCAAAGGTCACATCCAAAGTGATTTCTCCTAGGGAATTCGCTTGTCTTCCTGGGACAACTCCTTGAAGATCACAGAGCTGTAGTTCAGGCTGGGTCTCCGAGATCTTCATCCGGCATAGCATTTCGACATACAATGTTAATGCTACTGCCACCATCCATGATAGTCTTGGAGAAACCATGCCGTCAATAAGTGGATTGACGACTAGCGTAGTTTCCTCGCCTGTGCAACTTAGCGGATGATTAAAAACGCACGGTCAAAGGTGCTTGCTAACTTCGACCAGTCCAAGAATTGGGGGACAGCTAGAACATTCCGGCATTGACCTTATGGTAGACTGCGTTCTTGACCTTAGCTGGTTGAGATCCGAGAAGGTGACGTAATGTCTTTCTTTGTCAAGAATTATTTTTCCCCTTCTCGGCTTTGGATTTGAAGCATCAGCTTCCGCCATGTCGGAATTATCCTTGGTCTCTTATCTTTTTCGTCATTCTTCTTTCCCTTCTTTTTGTCTTAGCCCTGTACAGCGGTCTCTCCTTTCTTGGCTGTCGTCATTTAAAACGACACTCGGTGTTTGTGTGGGACGAGCCCCCATTGGCGTCTTAAGTGAATGCACACATTGGTTCTTGCATTGTCAACCCAGAGTGGACTTTGCCAGGCTGCTGGTCACAATCTTTCTACACCCTGGACGCTTGATGTCCCACGACCGTGTCCACGGCCACCACCGCACCCTCCTCGTCCTCCAGATCTAAAAGTAGTTGTGACCACTGCCGTTCTGCGTTGGGCTTTTCTTCCGAGGGTTTTTTACACTTCTGAGCTTGCTGCTATGTTTGTGTTTGCCACTGTGGCACATATAGGGTGTTAAGTAATCCCTATTTGTTGTCGTCAGCATCTACCTCCTTGCCTCTGTTTCTATCAGCCTCTCCAAATCAGTGACCTTGCAACACTTCATCTATGACGTAGTAAACCAATTGGAAGTCTTGCAATGACAGCTTCAGCGCAGTTTTGTCTTTACTGCTTCACAAGACTTCTTGTTTCTCCATCGTCCGAGATAATCCCGGCAAGTTTCTCCGGCTTTCTGGGTCAACGATATGGTCCTCCTACCATATAGGCCTCCGATATGTTGCCTTTCGCAATTCTGAAAGAACCACTTTGCCTGTCATACAGTTGTGGATGGTTTTTCTCCGGATTCATTGTAGCCCTGATCATGCTGTATTTCACAACATGATGGGAGATATCTGGTCGCGACCAGTTGTTCCCCATTGCGATACAGCAAGCCTGTAAAACTCTGGAGCCATGTATCCTGGCCGAGCATACCGGCGTAGGCTTGAATGTGTCTTGAGTAGCAATCCTTCCATGAATTTTGTGGCTCTTATGCCGGGTCCAAACACTTTGGGCCCACGTATATATCACATCATTTCATACGTCGTGCCTCTCTTTTGGAGTTAAGCTTGTGCCTTGCATCACTTGGGGATGAGTCGCCCTGATTGGCGGCTATGGCTGCGGACTTCAGCTTCTGCCACCACCTCCTCCGCCATGACGCCCTCCTTGGGGAGCCATTGTATGCTGTCTTGGTGGAAGGGGGTGATCTGCTGTGTTGTTTTTCGGCTGATCGTCGGCGCCTCCGTCCGAGCGTCATTATTCCCGTTCGAGAGGATCTTGCATGACGACTAGCCCCCTACCGGCTTGAATCAGCACGTGTCCGTAGTTCCTTCGTCTGCCAGCCAGACGACTTGTGGGTCTAGGAGGTGGCATCCTTTTACGTCCTCCTCTCGATGTTGTTCTCTTTGTCTTCTTCCTTTCGATCGTTCGACTCTCCTGGGAATGCTTCTTCGGATTCAGTGCAACAATTGCCTCTTGCTCCGCAGCTAGGGTAACAGCGCCAGTCACGCGCAACTTTGTGATGTTGTCCTGAAGAACCGATGTTTTGAGTAGTGTGTCTTCCCGACGGTCGCACGGTATTCTGTTCTGTAGCGCTTGGGGTCTTACGTCATTCCAGGCTGATCTGTGTGGCAATTGGTCCGATTGGGAGACCCAGTTTTCCGCTTCCCGCGGGCGGCCTTTTTTGCATGACCCTGGTTTGAGGTCGTTTATGCCCAATCGCATCTGGTCTGGACTGGATTATTTGCTAGGAATTCTGAGCTGCAACAGTCTTTTGCACTGGTGTTGGATACACACAGTCTCCCTTGCGTCGATCGAGCATCCCCTTGGCTCCTCCAAGAGACTTTGTGAATTTTCGGGAAATTGGTCGCACGAGTGTGACGTTTCAGGTCTTCTGATGCTGCCGAGAGATGTCTTCTCTGCAGTTGCCTGCGTTTCTTTTCTGCTCGATGTTTTTGGCTTCATAAGGATACTTGGGCGACGTGCGGTCTAGGGGCCTGGCCCCTTTCATCCAGTTTAACAGTAAGTTCTACAACTGTAGGGTAGTGTGTTAGTGTAGAATCGACGCAGTTACGCGCACCTGCGGTGACCACGTGTCCATCCACCGTTATTCTTTGGGCTCTTTCTAGGATAAGTGCTCCATCCGAGTCTTCCTCGTACCATTCCTCGGCAAGCACCTTCTCTGTTGGGAAGGCTCTTTGATGGGTCTTGTTCTTCTTGTGCTTCTTCTTGGCCTTTTAGCAGCGCCCGGTAGCAAAGACGATTGTGTCCGTTTCCGGGGCAAGCTCGATCGGTATTTTCGGACATATAGAGCCGGTTATCTTGATCTCCACATCATCATGCACTTTGGGAGAGTTTATCCTGGTCCTTCATCCATGGCTTCTCCTTCTTCTGCAAGCTTTGGAGTTGTACTCCTCTTCATCCTCCACGGAGAACTTTCGGAAATCTGTAGACGTCTGAGTCATCCGAAGATGCGGGTAAGTCGGTGTTTTGGTCCGATCGCCTCCAGCACTGAGTCGGTGAGTTCTCCAGCATCAGCAGAGCAGGATCCAGATCCAACGACCGATGAAGTGCGACGTGTGGGTCCTGAGGAAGTTGCGCTTTCCTCGTGGGCGTCCTGACGCTTGCGTCTTGCATCATTCTGCTGCCTAGCGTGTGCTGTGCCTCAGGAACGGTTGATATGTTACGGCGTTGGCAGGGCCGGAAACCAAGGTTGTTGTTGTTGATCCTCCTGGATTTCGACTTCAGCGGCTAGATCGATCTGGGATTCGGCCTCGACTAGGAGATCCATCCAGATTCGACTTAAACCGCAATGTCTGCTTCACGGCTCGGATTCTCACTATCTCCGCAACGGGTTGCTGGGCGCGGTGGGATTAGGTTTATGAGATCCGGAAAACTATGCCGCCTCATGTGGACAAAGGGACCCCGAGAAGTTTTCTCTGCATCTATAATCACCGCTGGGGGGGTGGGACAGGTTCAGTGAATACTGAGTAACAAGATCTCGCCGAAAGACCATGATGGTGTAGGTAGTCACGGTCTCCCTAGCCAGAATCCAGGTCTCGCGAAACAATGATAGGGATTCACTGGCGTAGATGATTCGACCGAGGGCGATAGTCTCGTCGTTACCGAATTATGCAGATTCCGCCGAACGTAGATCCGCAGCCACTTCCCCATGGTGGGTGGCCCAACTGTCGGATTGATGACAAAGTACGCCATGATGGGGTCCCTTCGAGCATGTGGACGATAGGGGTGGAGACGTATGGTATTCCCGGACGGGTGAGCACAAAATTTACCCAGGTTCGATCCCCCGCTTTGGACGATCCTACTCCTTCTAGCAATCCGTATACGGCAGAGCCGTAAATATGGGTTCAAGGGTTTCGCGTGCGAGTTGAGATTGTAGACTATGTTAGGGTGCCTAAAGGCTCTCCCTAGGATGGCTTATATAGATATCCGTCCTAGGGTTTACAGGAGATATCCATCGGCTACGTACTAATAGTCCGTTATAGACACTATTGACTACAAGTAAACACATGGGCCTATGTCGGTAATTCTTCTGGGCCTTCCGTAGCTGACTGGACTCCGTCTCTTCCCCTGACGCTGGGCCACCCGTGAAGCAAAGCTCTAACCCGAAGTGGGCCACCCTGTCATGAGGAACTGTGAGGATCCCCGGAAAGTATATCCCAACAGTCATGATAAGGGCTTGGGGTTGTTAATCAATGGTGCCCTTCTCCTCAGACGGCGGTCTCAGGTGACATTCCAGCGCGGTGGTGCTCGCCTGTTCTCCGGGAAGAAGTGGGAGGTCAGTGAGGAGAGGGGAGTGATGTGTATGGAGAAATTGGGTTGGAGATGCCCTCTATTTATACATCGACGAGGCGACCGAGCAGTGATGGGGTTGGCATCTCCAGCGATGACGTTACATCTAGCCTAACTGTCATGGGCGAGGGTGTAGAACGGTGGGGGGGGGGGGCGTGCTCCCTGGCGGTTCTCCCGGAAGTAAGGGCGTGGCACGGGCCGGGGTCTAGTTTGTCGGGCGCGTGCGCGCTCCGTGCGTGACATTTTGGCGTTCTCGCCAGCGCCGGGAGCTAGATTCCCGCGGCGCGAACGGGGTGTCCTGCTGGGTTGCGTGATCATGGAGAGGCTGTGCCGCACGTTGAGGGCAAGGCGCGCGATGGGGCGAGTTGGTCGGGGCGTGGCGCACTGGCGCGCTCTGGATGGCGCAAGGCGTCAGCGCGGCGGGGCTAGGGTGGTCCACGGTCCAGTTGCTATCGTGGGCTGACAGGGGTGGCGTATGCTATGGCGATTCTCCTGGACATCCTGGTTTGGCGTGGGGCTGTCTTAGCTGAGCTTGCCTTGGTCGCCCGGAGTGACTCTTTGCGGGCGTGCCCCTATCACACCGCGAAGGGGGGTGCTGGTCTTCTGCTTCTTCGACACCAATGGGACACGGGGAGGAGAGGGACCGATTGGTCGAGGATTACTGCACACAGAGTGAAGTTTAGGTAGATTGATGTGTCCTATGCATCCAAGTGTTGATGAATGGCGTAAAGAATTTCAAATTCAAATTTTTGGGTGAATTTTGGTGGGGGTGCCTTGTTTCTTCTTGAGTGTCTATGATTGCCTTGGGATTGTCAAGTGGAATTGATTTGATAGGTTTTTTGGAAAAAGTGGGATCTTAACCTATGAATAGATTCCATTTCACGGTCCATTAAACAATTTGCCAATATGTGGGTTTTGTAATTTTGTCAAAGTGGAGCTTGATACACTTTTTACCTTGGTCTCGCATGTGTGAAAATAAATATAATAGTTTATGTTAGAAATTCTCTTCTAGGAACACCTAACGTGGACTAGTGGTTGCCAGTTTGTCAAAATGACAATTTTGGTTTATTTATTCATATTTGATTCTTTTTCTCTTTTAGTTTTGTTTTGTAATGGCCCTAGATGAATGTGTAATTCATCCTTACACCACTTTAACAATCCTTTATAACAATCAAGCATGGCATATACACTCAAATCTATACTAATGCAAACACACATGCATCCATATTCCTTTTCTTAACTAAAGTTTTTGTTAACCCTAAATTGATTGATTAGAACTTGATAACCTTGATTAAAGGTTGGATGTTTACAAACCTCCCTCCTGAAACAAAATCTCGTCTCGAGATTTAAGAAAAAATGGAAACTATAGAGATCCTAGAACTCAGTCCTAATTTCATCTTCTCGCTCCCCAAGTAGCTTTTCTTCTCGGTATGGTTGCTCCATTGGATCTTGGAATGGATACTCTGGGGCCTGGTGTTCTGAAGCTTCTTCCAATATACGAATGGGCACTTTATGATACGTCAATCCTTGTTGATTCAAATGGCTCGGTGACGGTGTTCTTGAACACTTCGGTACACTTCTCCGGAACGTCTATGCATTTCTAAGTAAAACGAGATCTGGAACACATTATGGGAGGCTGACATCTCCTCTGGCTTTTCCGTTATATGATACTTCTCCTCGGCGTTCAGAATCTTGAAGGTCAATATACCTAGGGCTACTTTCCTTTCATGAAAATGGCTACATTCCTTTCACGCAACACTTTGAGATACACAAAACTCCGACATTGGAAGTCAGGTCCTCTACGTCTCTTGTCGCATAACTCTTCTATCTGGATTGGGCGTCTGAGGTGCCCCACGAACTTTGGTGAACCTTCTCTTCAGCTTCCTTGTAGGATGTCGGTCCGAAAATCTGACTCTCTCCCTACTTGCGACCAATTCAAGGGGGTACTGCACTCCTTCCATACAGAACTTCAAATGGGGCCCATTTGCCACACTGGCTTGCTAAACTGTTGTTTTAATGATAATTCTGCAAAGGCAGACAATCTTCCCATGTGTGGATCGTACTCTAACCACAAGCTCTCAACATATCTTCTAATTTGGTGATCTTTCATTCGGTCCTGCGGTCTGTGGGGATAAGATGTGCTGAAATTCAACTTGGTTCCTAATCCTTCTTTACTTTCTGTCCAACAACTTGAGGTAAACTAGGTTCCTCGACCTGATACTAGTTCTTGGGGGTTCCATGCAAACTGACAATCCTAGCAATTACAACCTCCTGCTAGCTTCGAACTCTAGTAGGTTGTCTTGACCGGATAAAATGGCTACCTTGGAATCCTATCAACTATGACCCAGATAAGTCATTTCCCCTACTAGAAGTAGGAAAACCGGTGATAACATCCATTTCTTCAGAATCCTCATTTCCATTCCGGAATCTGCAATGGTTGCAACATCCATGCGGGTCTCTGAATGTCCCCGCTTTTGGGACTCTCGACAATATCCACTTGGCTTGTAGCTTTCCGATTTCTCCTCTTCATCTTGTGCCACCACATGGCTCCTTCAATCTTGATACATCTTCATTCCTCCGGGGTGGATAATATAAAGAGGATCATGAGCTTCCTGCATGATAACTTGCTTCAAGCTCCAATCCGCTGGCACCCAGATATTCCCTTTGTACCACAAACTCCTTCTTCATCTTTCGTAAATCCAGCTACCTTTCCTTACCAATACGAATTGATTCCGTCAATACTTTGCATTTCCCTTCTGGGCTTCTGGATCTGGCTAATCAAGGTGGTTGAATTCAATGCTAGCCTAATAATCCTTTTCTACCTAGTCAGTTCGAAACTGCTCCAACTCTTCATGCAAACTTGGCTGGGCTTCTTTGGATCATGGTGTTTAATCTCACTGCAATCTGCTAAGAGCAACCGCTACACATTGGCTTTACTGGGTGGATAGTGATGTAGGTCATAATCCTCATAACTCGATCCAATCTCCTTTGCCTCATATT
>JAODTK010001917.1:0-10530 GCA_026419785.1 Sclerodactyla briareus | reverse complement strand
CGGCGCAAAAAACCAGTGCGGTGCGCTCCTGTCTTCGGTCAGATTAAGTTTTGTGGATCCGTGTCAGTTCCTCACGCCACCACGCCGTTCCAAGCATTAGGCCGAAGTGTTACACGCTCGGAGCGCGTGAACTGTTGAGGTCGTCAGCGAGATGCTCGTGACTTCACGTTACAGCAATTGACCTTGAAACCAGTGATAAGCATATATAATTTGGCTGCTCGATCCACACATTATGTAATGCATAGCCCATGTTCTCCGCATTTCATTCCAAAAGAAACGTGCTAAAAAACTTACTACTTAGTGCATACGGTTTAAGGTATCCGTAATGTTGATATGTTTCCTGGATCACAAGAAATACCGATTTAATTTTCCCATTTTTTAAAAAAACGAAATTTTTCGAGTGTTCGGCCAAGAAATGTAATCGCCCAATTGTTTAAGTACACGGAAGTTCCTCCGACAAGCTACCGGGACCAGATTTATTCTCAATTACAGAAAGTCTTCCTCCGGTCTTCGTTCCAGAGATTCGCAATATAGTAAAATATATACGAACCCCCACTCACGATCATGGGTATAACGTGGAAAAACTAAAGCTAGGGTTCTTCTGCCCATGTGGCTCCATATGGGTTTGTGCTGCACACCTTAAAAAAACCTATGAAGAAGTATCAACCTAAACACCCACCTCACCTCAACATATGCGCAACAGTAGTATCCATTCCAACATAGCCAAAACTTGATACGTGCTTTTGGGTTCGGGGGGGCTACAGCTATTCCTATTGACAAGGGTTGTATCGAAAACCACACACACGTAGGCTACGCACGCCTGTTGGTTTCGTAGCTTTATTTGCCTTCTGCCAGTGAATCAAAACACCGATCTTCTAAAATAATTGAAATACAGGGGCGTGGCTGTGAGCCGGGGGGGAGGAGGGGGGGGGGGGGGGGAATGAGGTGATCGCCGCCCCGGGGGGAGGGGTCAAAGGGGAGTTTGAGTGAGACGTTGTGATTGTACTCGCACTCGGCTCAAAGGTTACGGGAATGGTGCATGCGAACTTCAGAAGAGTGTAGATTTTGGAAAGTACATTGCATCGCATTCCTTGAGGGCAGCTGCACGTGACGATGGACGAGCTTCCTCGCGCATCCCGTCGTAGCGTCCTTTCCTCGCTTAAGATCCTGGGGAACTCATTCTGGTGACGGGAAGGGAGGTATCTGCTGTTACAGTTCCACCTGCCCCATCGATGGTCTGATTGCCTGGCAGGTAGAGCGCCGCAGCAGTGATGGCTGGAAACTTAACCCCAGGAATGAGGGAGTGTAGCTTCAGACCAGACCCGAAAACTGGTATCCTAGTTTTGGTGATGCGTCCAAGAAGGAAGAATTAGCCCATTTCATTTGAAATGTTTCGCGAACACGGTTCTGGTAATAACGTTGCGGCGATGTTGTGCTATGCGACCTGCGCCCGGGGTTTTACAGGTGCGTGCCGACATGTCTCTGCCATCGCATGCTGGCGTGTAGATTACTGACTCGAATTCATGGTCAATGTTTCTCGTTAGTTCGTCTTGATAACACGTTTGTGTCATCACCATTGCAATCCCCACCAGTATGGCGAGGAGATCTCTGGATTTGAACGGTCAGGCCAGATAGGGGGAGAGGTACTGATACACTTTCATAAACACGACAATGAAATCGTCCTGGTGATCCGATCAGGGGACTATGATCTCCGAATTACTAGTATAATAGGATTCGCTGTACAAAGGATATCACCTTGTAAGTAGCCTACAAGAGTTACGGGTAGGCCTACTTGTGTTAGCTTTTTCGTTACTCGATGGTGCGGAAATTTTAACCCATTGAGCGAATCCACCTCGTTGGCGGGACCCCACAGCCTACGCCCCTGCAATAGTGAATACCTAATTTCAATTTTATATTGCTAGTATAATATAGTGATAATTGCGTTTTGTTGTGTTTTGTTATTATTATATTATTATTACACCAGTGTTATAAAGCGCAATATCCGAAGTTCAAGGCGCTGTACAGAAAAAAAAAAATACAATACATGTATGTTTCATAACCTTTCCAAATTGAATTATTCGCATACTCTTCCTTGTGTCATATTCGACTGATTCTCACCTTTCAGATTTTATGTCTATTGTGTATCGTGGATCGTTGTATGATATGACCTGTCGCCGGAGCATTCCCAGACGACCCTGCTATGATGGGTACAAAGCACGCCACGGATATATACAATGACGTCATCGAGGATGCTAAATGGATCCGGTTTCCTTATCCAGGTAAGGTAGCCGCAGTATCCAGCAAACACGAAAGAAACGTTTTCGAAACTATTTTTTCCCAATGTTCAGAAAATGTTTCACGTGCGAACCTAAATGTTATGAAAACGTTTTCATACCATTCAAAAAACGTTTTCGTTAATATTTGAGCAATTCGTTAAGGAACAATTTTACCAAAAGTTTTGCCACCAAAACCTTTCAAGAACCTGTCAGAGTGATTTTTCGAAAAAAAAAGTTCGAAAACTTTTGTCAAAGTTCTGTGAAACGTCTATAGAAACATTTCCTACTATTCGTGTTACTCAACAAAAGGTTAAAACATTTGGCGAAACATGGTAAAAATGTTTTCAAAAGGCTGGGATGCATAGCCGACCGGATCACTGAGTGAAAGCTATTGGAGTTTCTTCTGGGTTGTGTAATAAAGAGTCTGAAAAAGGTCTACAAGTGGGACGTTTAGGTAAAAAACATTGTCTATGACTTCAAATAATAGTCTATCATCGATTGGTTAGTTATCAGAACTGATTTTACGGAAATATCTACTCTTTTTGCCCTAAATCTAATAGTCTGTTCTCTGGTCCACACCTTTAAGTTTATTTATTTAAGAGGTCACACTCGGCGAAGCGAATGGTGGACGGAGAGTCCGTTCACAAAAAAACTCGCTCAACCGCGATATCGAAACATATTTTGTTTGGACTAATATAGTGACGACATACCGTTCATGATATGAAATGATAGTGATAGCGGGGTTGGAATGGAAATCATGTGGACGATCGACGACTCAGACTTCGTGACGCCATTAATGATTATTAAATAGAGTAGAATAGAATAGATAGAATAGAATTTATAAACCTTGATTAAGCCGCACTATCAACAACGTTTATCTAATGCGCTTGTACAAAACAGCCCCTAAAAACCTTGAGAACATCCACGTCTCAAGTTGTGACTTGAACTGTTATATATGTTGGGTATTGCCAGGCAGTTCATTCCAGTAGACGTGGCCAGTGATAAACTACAAAGGCGCGGTCTTTACACCTTGACAATAGGAACACAAAGATGGACTTCCGACTAGACCGTAGTTCCCTTCTTGGGTTTCTTTATGCAGTAGATCTCTTGGGTAAATCAGGAGCTTGTCCATTGAGACACTTCCAAACATGTGAGCATTTGAAAGGGAGAAGTGGGGAAACGGGGGAAGCCAATTGCAACTCCGTCAGACCTGCAGAGAGCTGTCAGGACCAATGTCTACCCAAATCGGTTTGCAGCCAGATTGGACGGCTTGTAATCGCTTTAATATCACAGTCGGGGGAGGCCATAATATACAGTTGCGTTACAGTAATGATATGAGATATAATATGTGACGACGAATCCCATCTTCGAAGCGTTCGATATCCTCGGTATAGCACCTCCACCACGAATGACCTCAACTGATGTATCTCAATTTTTTTTTTTTTTTATGTGCGTACGGATGTAGTCATACATCCGTTGAAACCTACAAATTTAAGTGAAAATTACCCAAATCAGCGGACCCCGCAGTATCGGCGAAGCCCACTTTGAGCCTATCAGGAATTGACTATGGCGGCCAGTGGGCATAGTTTAAGGCCTCAATAACACTGTGTGGAAAGTCTTGCACCAAGACAGGAATCTTCCGGTGGCAGCGGCAGCGGCGAAGGCCGTTACTCACGGGGGGGGGGGGCAGAACCCCCCATGACCCAAATGATCAATACATTTTAACACAAAAGTTTTTTCTTTTTTTTTTTTGCGTCAGATATAGGTTTTGCAGCTGCTTTATTTAGCAAATAGGCCGCAGATGTATTAGTAATGTAATTGTAAGTTGTACTAAATGTCTACTTATTTGCCCAATAGGAAGGTGAGGTCAATTATAAGGGCGCATTCCTGGGTGCAGACCGCATCCCCCCACCCCCCAAGACAAATCTCTCGAACGCGCTGACTGCCTGAGGGCGGAAACGGCGAAGCTGAGTCCATAATAATCCCGAGGTGGGGTAATAAATGGGGGTCATCGATTGGGGTTAAGCTGGAGAGATAAGGAGTGACAATATATCACATAACTTGCAAAAGGAGGTGAAGACTAATTTGTTCAGGCAAAGGTGATACATAAAAAATAAAAAACAATAAAAAAACAAGGGCCAAATGGAGAATTCCTATATGCACCTATATTCCAACGAAACAATGATCTGGGAGGTTTTGTTTATACTTTCAAATTCGTCCTTCGCCTTATTTCATTATCGAAATGCCACGTTCTTATGCAGTCATTAATGACAGTACCGACCACTTTGTCACAACGACAAAGTAGCGTTAATATCCTTGAAGATTATTGTCAACCGATATTGCAGGGAATCACGGACGCAATTACGCGTTATGGTATTGGTTACATTAGGATTGTATATTCCTAAAAAAATGCAGAATAATCTCCTGAACTCCCGTATTTTGACATTGAGACTCTTACAATATCTTCGTTCGATGTCAGAACAAATAGCACGTTGTGGCTACTCAGCGGTCAATGAATTAGGGCATGCGTGGAGGTCAGATATGGACTACACACAGGAAGTCTGGAGTTCCATTCTGATTAATTTTACCATAGAAATCCGTAAATCATGAAAACTCTCATTCATTCTATGAAAGTGAAAAAAAAAATGAGTACGAAATAGGCGCCAGGTGATGGCACAAATGAATTAAATACATTTCACCTCAAAAACCGAAACCAACAACAACCCGGAATGATTATTTTCCCACCGTTTTCCATTTTCTTAGGCAGTTTGGAATCCCGAGGGTGAGTCTGGCCGGGTTCATTGGTATGATGTTCTGGAGTTATTGCCAGTGTCGTCGAGTCCGTAGGAGACTACACGCAGGCGCTTCGGTTAAGTGGCTTCCGCCACCGCCCGCCACGCAATCAAACCGTGGAGTCACTTGGAGGGCTTAGGGTGCATCACAGCTGGGCTCTGGGGGGCCCATTTGGGTATACATAGTGGAGTAGTAGTAGTAACGTCATCTCTGCTATTACTTTGACTAAGGTAGGGTAACGAATATCGACCGAATTAGGCTAGGATTACATAGATGCGTATGCGTATCCGGGCGGGAGGTCAGAATCACAGATTTATGAAAACAAACGTTTATTTCGGAAGAGAAAACACCATACGGTATACGAAAGACCATAAAAAGGCAGCAGCCCGTGCATATTGCCGTTGCTTAGCTTTTTAATGAAGATATTCCACAAAATCAGTTCGCGTTGAACGCATTCGCATACGCATTGGTACATTTGTGGCTTATTGCGCCTAGTCGGCGTGGTTTGCCTTCATTTATAATTTTTTGGCCCCTGTGGAACTAATATCTTATCTTTACAAACTAAATAGAACATATTTTTAACACAAGCCCCCGCTCAGTTCACGTAAAATTGGCGATTTTTTTTCAACATACGCATACGCATCTAGGGATCCGCCTAAGGCTGGGATAGGTAATAATCATGAAATTGAAGGATGGATGAAATGAAATTATTCTTTAAACTATGTGAACAATTGAAAATTTTCAATCAGATCCCTTGTGAGTTCTTTTGTCAATAGGTTGGTAAAAAACATGTTTTAAATTGCTTTGTGTTACACGGGGTCTCGTTACTATGTCATGACGTCATGTAAGCACATTGAGCTATATATTATATGTAAGGGAAGGTGAGTTGGTGTCAAACAACAATCATACCTGACACATGCGAAGGCCACAAATGGGTCCAGTGCAAATGACACCCTCTTGAAGCTGCAAGCTTCTTAAAAGTCATCATACTCTGTGAGACGTTCCTCCGTCTGAACCAAGTACAAAGCCAGTTTATTTATATTAGATAGCTCGACCAAATTTCGGATTGTGGTCGTTGTAACTCTACAGACGTTCGTTCCAAAGCCTGGGGTAAGCGGGACACCTGCCTCTAAAATAGTGGTCAGGGTTTCCTCCTCATTCCCACATTTCGAGCAAGTGATGTCCTTGACTCGATCCATGGTTTTAAAGTTTCTGAAGAGATTACGGTGTTCTGTGAGGACCGATAACACCAGATTAATGAATTCTGCCCACGACAGAGATTCTGAAGATCACAATGTCAGTGAGGACCATATGATACTGAGGTTTTATTAACCACAGGTGGCATGAACATCCTATGTTTTACACAGTTGCAGGAGGATTCGGGTCTTGCAACAGGCTTGCTCCATTTCCTTAGTAATTAACTTGATCCAGGGTTGTAAACCATGCTTGCCAATTATTATCTAGAATTGACAGTTAAAAAAAAAAAAAAAACCTTAGGTTTGGTTTTCTCGACTCCAAATCCAGAAAGACAGCTTCCGAGTTCAATACAATACAATCCAGTAGAGCTACTCGGATCGGAGAACTAGAGGAGGGACATGCCTGTGGCAGAGTGTCCCAACTCGGAAGCCACCAACCACACAGGGAATTCCACACTCAATTTCAAAGCAACCCCACCAACCCCATGCAGGCACAACCAACGGGCAGATGATCGATTCGACAAAGGGTATCTATTCGCCCCCAATCGGGCAGGATAATATCTGCTCGACCTACTGGTTTTCAATGATACTGAAGATTACAAATGTCCAGTGAGGACCGAACACTAGTTATAATAACACAGGTGGCCATGCACATGAATGTTCCTGTTTCTGCAGTGTGGAGGATCGGGTATTGAACCGACTTGACTCCATATTCCCCAGTAATTAGTTTTATTCAGGTTATGAAAAATGCTTGCATATCTCTTATGGAACTGACAGCATAAAAAAAAACCTTAGGGCTTGGTTGTCATGACTGCCATACAGCCAGAAAAAACAGCTTGACAAGTGCGCAATTACAATACAACTCAGCAGAGCAACTCAGGGAGTGTGTTGATGAGTGGACTTGCCTATGGGGGGCGCTGAAGGGAGAAAGCCTCCCACCCACAGGAAGTCCACACCCAATTCCAAGCAGCACCACCAACTGCAAACACACCAAACAGCTGATGGTTCGACGTATGTTTCGCAATGTTTCCGAAGATCACAATGTCCATGAGAAACCTGTAACACCAGAAAAATTTAACGACTCATCGGTGGCAGAAAATCTCCTTTTTGCAGTGTGGAGCATCAAACTTGCTCCACATTCTAACAGTATAGCTTTAATTTGAGGTATATCAGCTGCAATTCTCTAGTTTGATTGACAGTTACAAATAGTTAGGTTTGGGTTCTGACTGGGACACTCCAAAGCCAGAACGACAGCTGCCAAAGTCACTACAATACAAACTAGTGGAGCTACTCTGGGACCTTGGAAGTGGACGTGCTGTAAAGGGGCCGACACGGATGCCACTATGCACAGAGATTTCACTACCAAGTCAAGCAGCTCCACCAACCTGGATGGCACAACCAAACGGACAGCTGGTGGTATCTAAGACAGAACCTGGATAACCAGAGTACGGTCCGAAATAACTCGGGAAACAAGGAAATCGTATCGCTTGTTCCCTGCACCGTTGCATTTCTAGCTCTCATACGATTTGTATGCTTCAACCGTCCTCCTTTAGCGCCTTTGCGACAGGCGAGGATTACGGGCGGGACTATCTAAAAGCCCCACCCGCAGGGGAATAATTGCGCTTAGAGCAGAATGCCTCTTTTTCCATGCGAATCGGCTGAAATTGTTTCTGGGGTTTGGCGTTTTTGAATAGCTAGATATAAAACACTAAAATAGCAGAAGGTAAGTTTACATGACCATTGTTGTACTTAAGTTCATGCTGGTGGTTTCAGGTAAAATTGATTGCGATAGCCTAAAGTGGTTGACACGTCGATGTGTTGGAAAGTGTATACATGTCAATTGATGTAGAGTGATCAGTTATACGTGATGGCCGATGTTAAAATGTGTGTCAGTCCTTGCAAATTCATACATACCTTTTAACCATTTTTTTGTTTCTCCAGCGAGCAGTTATGTGAAATCTCCAATCGTTATAATATCAAAATTTTACTTTCGTGGCAGCGCCATAATGTCATGAAATGCCTTGTAGCATTTGCTTTAGAAATCTGGTGGTTGACAGAACACATGGTAGAACATTGTGATAGTGACATAAAGAAAAAACTTCAATCCATATGGCTTCGATATCAATGCTCAAGATAATTTCTTCTACACAGGGTTGTATCGTTTCTACATGTATAGCTATACACCTATGTCCACTTCCTGCATAGAAAATGTATTGTAAATGGTATATTAACCTCGGATCCGCAAAAAGTCATTTTAAAGGGTTTCTTTGGCCCAAACATTGTAATTTAGAAGAATTTCCGGATAATTGCATTGTGGTTCGTCTACTTTATATAAAATTTGATTCATGATGATAAGAAAACCAATGATCATTTGTCTAACGTTTGGGCCTATTCAGTACTGTGCGTAATGTGTGCTAACATCGTTGATAAATTGTAGGAGGGGGGGGGGGGGGTCGGAATATATATCGCAAAGGCCTGTATCGGTGTTAGGGTATTGAACGGATTGATGTCTTATGATGCATCATCAAAAACAGTTAAAATTGGATTAGTTAAACTAAAAAAGAGAGATGGTAAAATTAAAAAAACAGGCATGCTACGGCGCTGTCATCATGGCCGGAGTCATTATCGGTGGCCGGATTACCTTTGTTGTGCCCTGTTTGCTGCACAGTCGATACACCAACGGCGAGTCATATTTGAAGCTTCCAAGTGGTTTTATGAGTGATAGCATCCTCTTGCCAGCGTACGAATTTTGCCTCTGGAATGTGTAATGGACGTGTTCCTATTTATAGTTTGGTGGTTTTTTTTTTTTTTGTTTTTTTTTTCCCCCCCGGGGGGGCGTCCGCCCGTCCCCATGCTGTGGGTAGAATTTCGTCAGTTGGATTGTGGGCGTCGTTGTTTCTCCTGTACTTAGGCATGGTAGGGTGAGGGCTGGGGATTACCATGAGTCGTTACATCAGGCGATATTGCATTCGCGTCAAGGAAGAGACTTGTGCGGTCACCGTGTGGTCTTTGAACGAAAATCTGTCTCTGATGTAACCTTATTTAGTTCTTTCGGTTAGGACGTGAGTCCCTCGTTCGAGCTTGAGTACAGCCTCAGAGTATTCATCAAGCTGGGAAATATTGGAATGTTGGGAAGTATCAGCAACCTCAAAAGTTGGGTAAAACCAAGATTGGAGTCATTCAATGGGCCAAATTTCATGTTAGGCCTGGCTATCATTAGAATGGATTGATAATAATGGATCAATTTTTGCCCAATTTTGAGGTTGCTGAATACTGCACAAACGTTTTCACCGTTGTACCGAGGGCATGGTCCGATAGTAAGAAGGGCGTGTGGTCTTGTTGATTAAGTTGAAACGGTGGTGATTAGTTGCTCAAATTATCCAGAATATCTTCTGTTTCCTTGTCTTGGCGGTACCCCACCTGTGATTTGTGCCGACATGTCAAGTAGTATATGGGGGACATTTCATCAATGGACCAAACAGCGACGAGTATTGTATAATGACGTCACATTTTCCCTAGCAACAGTTGTCAGGTTATTTGGATTTATGTGTTGTATGAGGGGTGATGATGTGAATGAGCAATGAGGGTTGAGGTATTTGTCAAGTGGTAGTTGGTGAGTGACGTCACGTTGAGTGTTTATATAGGGCTGCGACACGGTGGTAGGTGTTTGTCATTGTGAAGTTGGAACTCTTACAAACAACATTCAAAGCATAAGATAAACGCAGTACATACCGTACATTATAGAGGACGACGAAGCGAGAGGGATGAGTCCCCAATTATAATTGACCTCACCCGGGAGGAAGGAGGAGGACCAGCCACAGCAGACACCGCAGCCCCAGCAACAGTACCACGTCAGGTGGACATTGATGGGATTGGCGGCGAGCGAGAGGTAATTCTGAATGAGGTTCACGAGAGTGGAAGAGAGGAGCGGGCGTCGCGCCCTCCAGGAGCGAGTGGAGCAACTGGAGATTGACATTTTTTGGTCGAGGGGAGCCTCCGCAGGCCCAGAGGGGAGGGAAAAAGAGGGTTTGAGCAGATGGTGGACGTCCTGATGGATGTGGTCGTGCCGCCGCCAACACCCCAGCCAGCAGCACACACCAGTGAGCGTGACCGACGGGGGGAAGGGTGGGGTTACTCCTGTGATGGGAGTTGCCGCCCATTCCACTATTTACAACGGCTCTTTTTAGGGCCCCAAAAACCCAGCAGAAAGAGTTGCAAGACTTATGCAATCTTCAAACAAGCTTCTTCTTTTTTTTTATTAACGA
>JAODTK010001916.1:0-13398 GCA_026419785.1 Sclerodactyla briareus | reverse complement strand
AGCATAGCTCACAATTGCGGATCAGCTTGTGCCTTCAATTGCTCCTTGCATATGTTAATACAGCACCTGTCATGTTCAGAATGAACATTACTTAGGCCTATAGAGGAATTTTAAAGAAGCAAATGTTCATCTGATTCGGTTATGTGAACATAAATAACATGAACCCATGACCTACATCTATTTGAAACTAGTCCTATCACCCCCCTTCTCCCTCCCTATTCTTCTAACTCCCCGTTCCTAGTCTAATGCCCCCTTAGAGAAGTATCGTTATACCACCTCTTTTGAAATCACTGCAGCTATTAATTGTGAATTATTAGATTGAAGGATGAGCCTGCATGTGGTATAAGCTCATATATATTATAAGCTTATACTGCCCATCAAAATTGGTTAAATTGCTCCCCTCCCATTCTTTAATGGATAAGTGATGAAACGTCTCATCAGCTGTGGGGTTTAAAAATTGAGGTCAAAGGTCATCTAGGGGTCTATTTTTGGCCATTTTGTGGACATATTGCCCAATGCTTCTCCTGCAGATTAATGGATTTTGTTCATAATTGGCCAGTAGTGTCATTACTACTCATACCTATAGGGTGTTGTCGGGATTTTCAAAGAACATTAGGGGTATGTTGACCCAAAGATCGTTATTTTGGTTTGGGGGTCAAACGGCCGAAAATGCTCATTCTTATACAGAGTGAATTGGGTATCATGATATGGTGGTCATCACTCTGCCCTGTGGGCATATGGGGGTGTTCAGGAACGTGGGGTCAAGGGTCCTTTAGAGGGGTCCAAAGGTCATTTTTGGGGGTCAACAGTCAAAATGATTCTCCTATAAATTGATTTGGGAACTCTTATTATAATCGTCAATGTCATCAACGATCAAATTGGTACTGTGGCTTTTCTGAAAATTTTGGGTCATGGTCATCTAGGTTCTCAACTTTGACCCTAAATGGTTTTTTGGGGGGTGAAAAAGGTCAGAATACTGCTTCTTTAATAAGCTGGATAGTCCAGTAAATGGTGCTTCAGTGGCCATCACTGACCCGTGGTGCCACGTTCCCGTGCAACTTCCACCCGACATTTTTCATTTTCTGACCCTAATTCTGACACAAAAAACATTCCTTTAGGGGGATTGGCCGGTGGGAATTGTCTGGTCATCGCTGCCGGTAGGGGTGTTCGGGATTGAGGTCAATGATGACCATTTTGTGAATGCAAACAAAATCTTGCTGTTTTACGATGAAGTTGGCTTTCTTCATAGTTTGTCATTAATATAATTGACTATTTTCGGTTCCTAATTTCAATGCAAAGTTGTCGAAGAGACATTGCTAAAGCCAACAAAGGCTTCTCGTTGATGTTATGCTGAGTGACCGTAACATTTTTGTCACAATCAGTCCAATTAACATGAATAGAGAAAATACAAGCTACAGCACCCTTGATGATCTTGTTTAGCTCAAAACAGGGTAGGTAAGATGTGGTACAATGATTTAGGCAGTAAATATAATTACACACCATCAATTGTCCACAGAGTCTGGTCATTTCTTAAGTAAATTTACAAGTAGTCCCATATCGAAAAGCAAAAATTACTGCATCATCTTTCTGTAGTAATTAGACGGGCATGGCCATGGGCTAGGCCCCTCCTCATGTGTTTTAATATTAACCTTGATCAGGCAACCGCAGTGCCTGTTCATCATAGTTTCAACTAGTGCTCCCTGTGTTGGCATGCGGGAACGCCATCGGCCAGGTTGTTGATTTGCCATGTAGATGTATTACACCTAGCTATACTAGATAGAGTCAACTTCAAACTTGGAGGGTGGTCGGAAGCAGAGGGTGGTTGACTTTTTGAATTTCCATTTTAAAACGTTGCCCTTGTAAAACTTACGATAGGTGACATAAAACCATGGTTTGAATAATGCACCACAGGTGCTCTGGTTCTTGTCGGGATCCCATGCTATAGGACGATATCGGGTATAGGATTCTAAAGTCAGTCCAGACCTTCATTAGTGGATAGTGATTCTTATCTTCAATTCCAAATGCTGTCCAAAATGTTAAAGAAGCATGGAGGAAATTCCATTCAATGTATTGCTCAACAATTACTCCACACCTTGTTGGTTGGTGTTGTGTTGTGATCACTACACTTGAATTTTGGATAGGCCCCTACTCACTTTTTCAGGTAAGATCCTGAGGTTGAAGTGCAAATATAAGGAAAAGACCATATGTGAATCTTGGGTGGAGAATCCCATGGTTCAAGAGGTCAAGGTGAGATACCACAAGTGCATACGGTGTACTATTAGTAAGAAGAAATTCAGAATTGGTGGCTCTGGTATTTCTCATGAACGCTCACATGGTAAGCATGTTCAGCTTAAAGAGACCTTGAAAGGACAGTCAAGTCAGGTATAAAAGATCTGAGGAGATTCCTCCTTATATTGGTAGGGTGATGGTTAAGGTTTGTATGAAAAGAAACTAGCGGGGCAACGGGGAAGAAAGAATTCTTGTATAGTCCAGTTCATGTTCCCTTACAATGTGCCACTAAGTGCCTTCTGGAAAGCCATTGAGAAGGTGGACATGGCGAGAGGACGATGCATCGTGCAGGAAGTTACAAACAAAGTGGACGCTTTGGTATGAATGCATTACGCCACATGTCTTTTAAGGTGGTATAGAACTGGAGCCAGTTGTTCTCAGTATTCTAGAACAGTGGAAGAAACTTGCAGGATTAAATGACATAAAATGTTCACAATTTTTATTGACCATGCATGGGCTTGGACCAGTTTCAAGATACAATATTTCTCACCACGGTGTTGTTTACAACAACTAGACATTTTTACACTAAATATGGCATGAAATTGCCAAAACATTGCAACAGGGCATACAAGGCATAAAATCTCCATAAAACTAGCATAAATTTATAAATAAATGTCACCCGACTGCTGGGAGGACTGAAAATGGTACTTTTGCCTTCTCGCTTGGGTGAATCAGCACAAGGACTGTTGCAGAAGAGACAAAGAAGGGTATGCAATGGTGAAGTTGCTGTCGGGTTGTGGAATTACCCCCACTCTTAGTTGCCTTGTATCTGATTTGCAATGGCTGGGGGCCTGATCAGATTGATCAATCTGTTGCTCAGCAAGTATACCATAGAAATAAAATCAAGGATGCCCATCGATCCATACCTGCAAGGCTGACTGAAGTTCATTTTGATGAGCAAGGAGTCGAGTGATCCCAGTTTTAGCTCAAACCAGCTATGCTGGTTGAGCTGATTGTGATCCCATTGTGTTATATCTATCCTTCTATCTATCCAGTGCTGTAACTTTTGGTTTTTGGGAGTAACAAAATGTTCGTTGCTTGATGAATCTATTCTTGACCAGACTGGTTCACAAAGTATTGACTGATGGTTCATCGTTGACCAACTGAAATGTCAGGTCAAATGGCCATTGAAGGGGCACACATGGGTGCAACTGTGGCAAAAACGCAAAGCGCTACTCCTATCAAATTCCGGGTGCACAGGGCTGATGTTCAGGCATATGGATGGGTCTAACAGCGGTCCTTTGGGTGAGTTGTTCAGACTTTTGTCCAAGGTCCCACTTAGAACTGAGGGCCCTTTAATGAAATTTGCACAATGTACTTGAAATGCATACTCCTCCCACAGGCTTAATCGATTTTCTCGAAGTTAACATGTAAGGTTCCTTGAGTAGAGGGCCATTGAGGGTGTTGGGAAATTTTGGGCACAAGGCCAACTGTGGGGTTCTGCCCATTATATGAAATAATGCAAAATCTTGTATCTCCAACAAATTTTGTTGCACAGCAGTTCTGCTGTTCGGTCATTAATGCTGGCCTGATGGACATAACTTCAGGGTCTGGCTCGGGATTTAGAACAATGCGAGGTGGGCCCTGTGGCCATCATTGTGTATTAGGACAAAAGCTTATCCTAAAAATTTAGTGAACAGTGCTAAATACGGTCGTAATGATGGTCTAACAGTTACCTTTGGGCTGTTTAGGAAGTTCGATGGGTATGACAAACTTGTCACAATGTTCATTTGGACTGGATGGGTCATCGTTGACAAACGAATGTCAAGGTCAAAAGGATGAAGGGGCACAATGGGTTGATAAACTGGAAACCTGCAAAGCGGTACTCCTCAAAATTCAAGTTGCAAGTGTGATGTTCATGAATATTGATTGGTCTAACAGCTGTTCCTTCGGGTTAGTTGTTCAGGAATTTTTGACAGTTCCCACTAGAAACTGAGGGCCATTAATGAAATGCTTGCACAATGGACTTGAAAATGAATCTCCTCCCACAGGCTTATTCGACTTTCTTCAAAGTTACATGTAATGGTCCTTGAGTAGAGGGCCATGAGGGTGTGTGGGAATTTTGGCAAGGACCACTTTGGGTTCTAGGGCCCCCATTATATCACATACTGCCAAAATCGCATAAATTATACTAAATTTTCCAACAGACTTGCTGGGAGCATGAAAATGTACTCTTTTCTTCTCGCTGGTTGCTCAGCACAAGGGACTGTTGCAGGGACAAAGAAAGGGTATGCAATTTGTGAGTTGCTGTCGGGGTGGAATTACCCCCACTCTAAGTTGCCTTGTATCTGATTTGCATGCTGCTGGGCCGTGATAAATTTGATCCTCTGTGCTCAGCAAGTATACAATAAAAAAAATAAGGTGGCCAATCGATTCCATACCTGCAAGGCGGACTGAAGTTTCATTTGCTATCAAAGAGATCAGTGATCCCATTTTTAGCTCAAACCAGCTATGCGGTTGAGCTATGTGATGCCCATGTATTCTATCTATCTTCTATCTAGCCAGTCTGTAAACTTTGGTTTGGGGTCACAAAAGGTCGTGCGTAAATCATTTGACCAGACTGGTCCAATGTTCATGACTGATAGGTCCTCGTTGACCCAATGAATGTCAAGGTCAATGGCATTGAAGGGGCACAATGGGTGATAAACTGTGGAAAACGCAAGCGCTACTCCTACAAATTCCGGTGCACAGTGCTGTGTTCAGGCATATGATGGTATAACAGCTGTTCCTTTGGGTCGAGTTGTTCAGGAATTTGATCCAAGGTCCCACTAGAACCTGAGGGCCCATTTAATGAAATTTTCACACAATGGTACTGAAATGCATCTCCTCCACACGGCTTTAATCGATTTTCTTCGAAGTTTACATGTATTGGTCAGTGAGTAGAGGGCCATGAGGGTGTTTGGAATTTTGGGCCAAGCGCCCCACTTTGGGTTCTAGGGGGGGGGCCATTATATGAAATAATGCAAAATCTTGTATCTCCACAAGTCTGTTGCACAGTTCTGCTGTTCGCGTCATAATGCTGACTGGATGGGCATAACTTCAGGGTGTCTAGGGATTTAGAACCCATGCCGAGTGTGGCCCTGTGGCCCATCATGTGGTATGAAGACAAATGCTTTTTTCCTAAAAATTTAGTGCAAGTGCTAACATACGGTCGTAATGATGGTCTAACAGGTTACCTTTGGGGCGTGTTTAAGGAAGTTCGATGGGTCTTGACCAAAAACTTGGTCACAATGTTCATTGACTGAGGGTCATCTTTGACCAAACTGACTGAAGGTCAAATGGCATGAAGGGGCACCAATGGGTGATAACTGGGAAAACGCCCAAAGCGGCTACTCCTACAAACTTCCGTTGCCACAGTGTGATGTTAAGGCATATGATGGGGCCTAAACAGCTGTTCCTTTGGGTGAGTTGTTCAGGAATTTTTTGTGATCCAAGGTCCCACTCGAACCTGAGGGCCCATTTAATGAATTGTGCCATGGTACTTGAAATGCATCTCCTCCCAAAGGCTTTATTCGTACATTGTGGTCTTTCAAAGTACATGTAAGGTCCTGAGTAGAGGGCCATTGAGGGACCGTTTGGGAATTTGGGGCATAGGGCCCACTTTGGGTTCTAGGGCCCATTATATCAAATACTGCAAAATCTCGTATCTCCAACAATTCTGTTGCAAAGTTCTGCTGTTCGGTCATAATGCTGACCTGATGGTCATAACTTCAGGGTGTCTAGGGTTTAGACCCATGGCCGAGTGTGGGCCCTGTGGCCCATCATGTGGAATTAGACAAAATGCTTCTCCTAAAAATTTAGTGCACAGTGCTAACATACGGTCGTAATGATGGTCTAACAGGTACCTTTGGGCTGTTTAGGAAGTTCGATGGGTCTTGACCAAATTGGTTCACAATGTTCATTGAATGATTGGGTCATCGGTCAAGTGGCATTGGAGGGGCACAATAGATATGATGGGGAAAACTGAAAAAATGCTAATTCGGCAGATGGTTGGATTACATGATAACCATAACCAGACGAGGTAATCATTGATTAGTGGTAACCTAGGCATGTACAGGATTGGAGGTGAAAGGTCATTAAAGGGGGTGGTAAGCAATTGGTTTCAAAACTGCAAAATAATATGCAAAACTGATAGGTTTTCAAGCTTGAATACTCATGCCATTGATGGATCTTGACCACCACTTGGTCACACTGTGATTGCCCAATGGGTCATCATTGACCACCTAACAGCTTCAAGGTCAAATGACATAAAGGGGAATAATGGGCCATGATGTGGAAAACTGCAAACGTGTCTCCAGCAGATTGCCATTAGATCGTGCAACAGTATAATCAGTGACTAGTAGTACGTATGGGTCCCAAGGAATTGTAGGGAGACGGTCATTGATGGGGGTAGGGTATTAGGCAAATTTGTTCAAATTGTTAGAATAATATGCAAAGTTTTTGGCCCTTACTGTAAATGCTCTTGCTTTGATAGACATTGACCAAGTTGGACATTGGACATGATATCCTTGACTGCTGGGTGACATTTGAACACCCAAAGGTCAAGTTCAAGGTCAATGAGGGAGCCTAATGGGCCATTGTTTGAAAAAACCATGTATCTCCTCTCACAAATTGTATCTTCATGATGCTCGCTCAGTATAAACCAAAATAAACTAAATGCACACATCACCTACCAGTTCACTACATATTGAAATTTGTCCGGTTTGAGCTACATAGAACCCTTGGTCTCTAGTTGTAATCCGATGTCGATAGCATGTAATGAATAGGCTTCACAGAATGTCTGTGAGTTAGGTTTGAAAAAAAAAACACCTGCACGAGGTAAAGGGGTTCAGGTGGAAAAGTCAACTTGGCCTGGAGGAGGACAAGGTGGCTGACCCCCCATTATCAAAGAGAGTATATGGCCCAAGCAATTAGAGACATTGACAAAATTCACATCTTCACAGAGGAAGACGTGGAAAGTGCACTAAGTTTATGTGAGAGGATCCGTACATTTCCCTTTCCAAGAATGATTAATCTAGATGGCCAATAACATGAAGGGCGTTAGCACAACATGACCGTGCTAGCTCCCCTCCAGATGTGGATACCTTGCCCAAATAACCTGCAAGGTCTGTAAAAATCCCCACAGTGACTCGAGTTGAGCGTGACTACATGACTCCAGTCCAGGGCCCACTCAGGAAATCTCACCTTTGGGCATTCTACGTCTAATTATGAAGGTGCACTGCAGGGAGTGGAGCTCCGCTCGCCCTGGACCTTGGGGTTCATTCAGAGTCCCTTTGGCAAGGTGGCATTAAGGTAAGCTAAGTCATTATCCTGTAAATTTTAAAACGTGCAAATGTGTGTGTGTAAGCCATTAACTATTAGCAGGATTTCTTACCTTTCGATGAATTTTCTCTGTGGTTCGAGGATTCACTGGACATGATTGGTTAGATTTTGGGCATGAAAGTCACTCAACCTGGTGATTAAGCCCATTTAGGTATATTATTATTTCAGGGAGTGTTTTGCCTTTAGTCTCTGGAGAATTTCCAAATGTGACTTGGATCATTGGATGTCATTTGATGTGTTAATCGTTGATTTTCAATAGTATGTAGTCCACCTTCGGTCCGTAAATAATTGTTTGTGTGTCACTAATACTGTAATTGACATTGTTTCTGCAAGTTTTCACATCAGCACAGTTTCACAACAAGACACTGTCACACTACCACTATATGGTGTCATGGCAAATTCAATTTTTGTGGTATACTATACCCTTATCTGATGTTGAAACACCCCCCTGCCTCGTTGATATTAAAAGGACTTGCCAAACTATTCTGACTACGTCTAATCCGTTCATGTACTCTCTATAGATCAGTAGCTGTTGAGCGAACGATTTTCATCTTACTTCATATTGCGTCACTTAGCAATGTAGTCTGTTTCAAAACATCCCAATTTTGGGAAGATATTGTGAGCTGAGTGAGCTATTGTGATCTTGCACATCTTGTGTACACACTTTGAGGTCGAAGATCATCTAAGGGTCATTTTGCTAAAAAAAATAATTTTGGAGGTCAACCAGCAAAATGCTCTCCCACGATTGACTTGAATGACCATGATAGTTGGTCAATAATTTTTTTCAGGATTTTTTTGGATTATAGATAATTTGGTGGATGGGATTGCACCTTGTTACTGTATATTAGGAAGCTGTCTCATTGGATGTTGAATAATTGTACATAAACTATTATGCTAATTCTAAATTCATTCACATTTTGACAAATCTTGGTAACAATTCAACATTTGAATATTTAGTTTTCAAATTAATTTTGGAGTATAATGCTGTTATCATCTAACTTTTGCAATCTGGGTTATGTGGTGTACACTAGTGGGAGTTTAATGGTTGACATGACAAAATTCATTCTTACCATGTCTGACATAAAAGAGGTGACTAAAATATTAAAGTGTACAAACTTGACGACACTTTACTATTAATGTAATGGCCTTCCTTTCCTTGTAGGGTCGGGACTAGCCGCCAGGTCGCATGCTATGTATGCAGCCAGCAATGCTACTGACTGAGGGATCTGCCAGAGATGACCCTGGAGTAGGCATAGCAATAATTTTCCATGCCAATTAACTCTTGCTACAGAAACGGATCCCGAACCACCATGGCGATGTTATAAACATAATGACACCAACTGTGTCAGGGTTCCAGAGTTTCTTAACTCAATCAGTTACCATGTCCTTCTCATGTGAGAAAAGTAAATAAAACATAAATGTGAATTTCCAATAAATGAGCTTCAGGATGTTGTGTACACTGTGCATCTTTTTCATATGGCATGCCAATCATTTTCTATTCTTTGACGAAAGTCAGAGGAATTTAATGCAGTCATTGTGTGCGTGATGCCTGGATTGTGGACACAATAACTTAATCAAGGCTCATACTTGGTATGTGGTTCCCCATACTGAGTGCACGAAAACTCATTTTGTAGTCAGTTCAAAGATCATCTGAGGTCAACAGACCTTGAGAAGATTGCCTAAAAAGGCCCCCAAGCAGTCTTTCTTCATGATGTTGACTAAACTTGGATACAACCTTCATTGCCTCTCGGGACATGTTTGAGACCATGAAGGTTCAAAGGCTATCAAAGGGGCACAATAAATATATGGGTGATATTGCCTTTGTGGCATTCTTCATTCATTGATGGACTGAACATGTTGTAGTGATTGTTGGGGCATCTTTGACCATGTGAGGTCAATATTAGTGATTGTTGTGGCATCTTTGACCATGTGAAGGTCAATATTAGTGATTGGTTGTGGCATCTTTTTGACCACGTGCAGTCATATTCGTAATTGTTGTGGCAATCTTTCTTCGACCATTGAAGGTCCAAGGTTACTACCGAAGTGGCACATTGTGCTGGTCGTGGGTGATACGCCTTTTGGGGCTCTTTATTAGTTCATTCATTTGTGGATGTTTAACCGACTGTTTACAGTGGATTATCGATGCTTGGCAGCATCTTTGACTTTGTGAAGGTCACTACTAAAGGTCATTGAGGATCATTAGGCACCATGCAAACACCATGTCCAAATCTAATAAAGTTTAATCCTTTCTCATCAAATGATTAATGCCCTTTATATATACATCTACTACTTTCAGCAACTCTCTAGAGAGTTCACAACACACCCCCCCCCCCCCCCATTCTCACAGCTACTCGCAGCATCCCCTGTCTAGATAGAGGTGGACTAAGCCATCTAATTAGACTCCTCTCCAGCATTGATGTGTAACAGACACCCTCAGGGCTGTTGACATGTACAGTACTGTTTTTCGGATATGGCTATAATATAGGTGATATACAGTAGGGGGATTCCCCAAACTGTAACTCGCTGCTCAATCAATTGTGCATCCATGTCGTCCTCTACATTTCGTCACGGTATGCCCTTGAAGTTGATATGAATAAGGACCATAAATGAAATCTCTGTCTGTTACAGATAGGATTACTAGTTAAGATGATGAAAGAACCATACCTGAGGGTTGAAAAGTTGAAATGAGTAAAAGATTCAACAATAAAAGTTCGCCTATATTAATAGTTATGCTGGCATCTAGACTGTACCATTCTAAATGGGTAGCTGAGAGGTTAATAATATTAATCAAAATGTATTGAGTTCTGAGGTGAACTTTTTATCTCATTTCAATACTTCTCACAATTAAGATTCAGATAATTGAATGGCCCTTTAATAACATAACAGTTTTATGAAAATTCCCATTATATAGAGGCATCTTGTGTCTCAAAACATCTGGCCATATCACATACAGTCTTAGAGGCTGTTGCAGGAAAAGTTATTAATTGTCATTATTCTTCTCACAATTAAGATTTGAATAATTGAATGGCCTTTGATAACATACCAGTTTTATGAAATATTCCCATTATAGATGAGCATCTGGTCTTCAAAAATCTGCCAATCACATACAGTCTTAGAGGCTGTTGCAGGAAATGTATTACTGCATTATTTGGTCCATAATGTGACCTTGGATAACCTTTGATGACATGGTTTTGATTGAAAAATGTCACCCTTGATACTATGCGCATGTCCCCAATTTGCAGCCCAATCACACACAGTCATAGAGGCGGTGCAGGAAACGTTATTATGGCAGTTCTTGGTACATGAGTGACCTTTAAATGATCTTTGATGAAATGACGGTTTTTGTATGAAAAATGCTGCCTAGATGTGATTGCAACCAAGCCCCAAAAGCATATGTAATCAGATACACATGCACTATGCATCGTCAGAAGGTATCCAAATCGACATGTGCCCATTTTACTTGAAAAGACCAGGGTTGTCAGTCGAACGCGGAGTGGTTTCGTCTATGTTGTAGCACACGGAAGCTATATAACAATCCCAAAAATACCAGTTTTATTTCTTTGCCTGTAAATCTAAAAATAAGCACTTTTCTTAAGACTTGACCTTGACCTTTTGACCTCATCTTTAGATGTTGTTGACCACTGAACCCCAAAATTAACCATGACAAATTCTTACGAGCACCGCTAAACTGCAAATCATTCCAATTGTTATTGGCATTTTTACACAAAACTTCGAAAAAATTGCCTAATTTTATGCAAATATTCACATTAAATGACCTCCAGTGACCTTGCGCTGTTGTTAAAATTTAGCAGGATTCAAAGTTTGTACCATCTCCACCAAGCTTCATGAGATTCAACCAACTTTAAAATCTGCATAAATTAAATGATGCAAATTAGACTAGGCTAAATGCAAATTAGAGAACATTAAATGACCTTGGTGGACCTCGTCCATGATGGTGAACTTTTATTGGGACTAAGAATAAACAATCTCCACCGAGTTTCGTCAAAATCCAACAAACTTCAAAAATTCGCAGGAAATACATGCAAATTACTACTTAATTAGCATAAATCATGCCAGGAATCTTATTACAGTTGTGTACACTTCATAGTTGTTATTACTCCGAATGCATCACCAATGCATCTACCGATCACGAGATATCTTGCACACAAGCTTTCGGGCCAATTTTCATTAAATATGCAAATTTATGCAAATGAGTATGATCTTTTGGGATGAAAAGTGGAATGCACATCGGCAACTCCACCACGCAACCTCCAAAGAAAGGGCCCACCTGATGGCTTCCACGGTTCAGGATATATAGAACCGCCCATAACGGAACAGACAGACGGAGAGACCACCCACACAACAAAGGACCACTATCTATCTCTCTGAGCAAAAGTTCAGGCGAGACAAAAACCATAATGAACAGCAAAGAGTCATGCAGAACCGTGGGCAAAACCACCTTCACATTGGAAATATGAAAGCAATTGACTTTACATACCTGCTAGCACTTATATACATAGACTGAATGACTGATACAAGCGGAGATACCTCTATACCAGTCCGCACATTGACCCACCAAACCACCTACGTGAGTGGACCCTGTCAAAAGCTCCTCTGATCAATGAGGTTGGAGTACAGATCCTATGCCTGAATACTTCTCTTGCAACTGCTAAGAAAAGGTACAATGCCCAGGCGTGGACCCCAAACTGCATGTCATCAATATGAAACTCTAATCAGTCTGTCAATAATTCTTCCATGACTTTCAAAACATGATCGAGCAATTTCAAACCCTATAATTACCCTATGGAGGGTTCGCCGTACCCATACAGTTACGAGGTAGCTAGGCTCCCAATCACTAGGAACAACACTTCTACCTACCACAGAGTAGTAGGTCCGTGATGAGGTCAACACCCACATCACCAGCAGCCTGCAAAATTCGTTACACAGAAGGGACCAGTAGCCGAACCACACTTCATGCAGGCAACAACCTATTTAACCATACTTTTATCAATCCAAACTGCTTCATGGCCCCTCATTCCTTCACCATGAACCTCCTAAATCTTTTCAATTGCATTGGGACCTTGAAAAAACTTTGTCTTTATTGTGGTCAGAATATTATGGACTGCAGCATAAAACTTAGACTTGTTTGGCCTCCAGGTAATTCTCTTTACGACCACCTGCCTTTTTTCCCCCCCCCCCAAAAACTTTTTTTTTTTAAATTGCTACAGCACATCAGAATTCCACCACTAGTTTCGTGCGAGAATTGACCCCTTGTCCAACTACCTCTGTTACAAAAGGAGAGACGGTCAAGGCAAGACCACTGACCTCAAACATCTGTACACCTGTTGAAGCTCTCTGTATTTTGGGCTTCAGTTGTTCCAAAATTCATCTCAACAAGCAAAATTTTCAGCCTCCAAAACCTTCCTTCCATCAACTGGAGGCTCATTGCCTTGTTATAGACTTCACGCCACCAAACTGTGAAAATTACACACTATCTGCTGAAATTTGGACTGCAATCTGTATTTTGGTGGGAGGATTCAGCAAATTTAGCAGTTTACACGATAATTCACCTCAACTGGAGAGATAGATGAGGTTTCCATTACCACTACATCGTAAAGGTTGACATGGCTGTTAGCATCAGTTCACTCAAGGCTTTGGCTATGGTGTTGCATATTTTTTTGTTTTGGTATTAGGTGCATAGTGACGTGTATACGACAACCACACAGTAGTCCGACTGGATAGCTGAGAAAAACAAAAGATTCAAGAAACACGAAAGGAAACAGTTGT
>JAODTK010001915.1:0-10244 GCA_026419785.1 Sclerodactyla briareus | reverse complement strand
AAATCTGTACAGTTCCGAGAAAGTTGGAATTCGCCTTCAGGTCTAGTCTACGAAAATTAGCCAACGCACATACACTCCAGCTGAACTTGTCTTCGCATTAAAGGATTGGTCAAAGAGAATATAACATCAAGAGGTTGACACTACACTCTACACTGACAGATTGGTGCTTGGTATCGAGCAAGACTTCGACACAAGTTTTCAAATAGAGTATCTTCGCTAAAGACCTAGGAACAGATTCGGATAACGACGAACTTCTCTGATATGACTGCTGAATTACAATGTTCCTGACACGTCAGACTGGAGGTGGCAAAACCTGGGCACATCCTTTCATGATAAACTGGTCACCAGAAGGAGAAGAGCACAGCGCATAATTTTGTTTTTTATAACTTACGTAGCCAAACTCTTCGAAATTGATCACAATGACATGATCGTAGTTATCCTGAAGAATATTGTCTGTTAGTTGACCATGACTACAGCAACAACCTATTACACCAACCACTTTTTCGCCGTAGACCCACAATACGCTGGTGATATATCTTAGGTATCGACTGGTCAGCATATACGCAAGATATCGAACGACGGAGTTACTGATTGACGGAACTGCCCAGTGGAATCTGGAGAATGAAATAGCAACGAAAACGGAGAAATTTTCAATCACGAGAAAATGGAAATGGAAAGTTGGGGAAAATGTAAGTGAATAGGCGTAGACAGGGTTGGGCACAAGGGGGCCCCATGGCCCCCTGTTATCCCAGCCCCCCAAACAAATAAAAAAAAAAAAAAAAAAAAAAAAACACGCAGTAATGAAGTAAGTACGTAAGTCGGCCTGGCCTGGCTTTGCCTTGTTGGCGACTGTGTTGGGGGCGTGGTATTATGGATCATAAAAATTGTGGTGAAAATTCTTACATAAGTGAAAACAGCATGCACACAATTCGATGTACCACCCGCTGAAGACAGAAATGGAACTGTATGTCACAGATGAGGCATACGGCACGACAAACAAAAAAAACATCCTTACCAGTGCTGCTGAAACACCTCCAGACATAAAGGACGTGACCTGTATACCAAATTTCTCTCTAGTGTATGGTGGGGTTTGCTTCAATGCCAAGCTGCTTCCGCTTAAGCAGAGAGAGCATATTCAAAGATGGGGTCTCATCAAGTCTAAGCTTCCGCGCCACCTGGACACCCAAACACGATTGATATCCCCGTGTTCTTTCTGTCGAAAGGGGACACCACGGCCACGACGAGATCTCTCAAAACTGTACTGGCAAAAGACCATCGACGTACTTTCTGACGCACGAGAACCCAGCCTATGGTTGAGAAGTAGGAGTTGATAAACTTTAAAGAAAAATAATTTTGCAATAAGTAGGGCCTAGTTATTGAAAAATGATCCAAAGCCTCGATCATGAGGCACAGAAATCGAGACGTCATACCACGTGAAGCCCATCAATGTCGATTCGAGATGTTCCAATTTTTGGTGAATTTTTCCTTCGTCTAAGGTCACGTAATAGGATGATATAAACACGTTGGACATGGAAGATTAGGAAAAAGGAGAGTGAGAGTGACGTCACAGAGGAGGTGCCTCATGATCGAGACGGACCCTGATCATCTTTACCCACTTGGTTCAAAAAACAAGTAACTCCTTCCCCTGATTCATATATATCATGGATAATTGAAGTCCTTTAGACCAATTAAATATGAGCGAGCATTAGGGGACTAAGGCACATAGGCTTGGGGGAGACATGGGCGGCGATCACCGGGGGGGGGGGGGGAGGGGGACACGATTCAAATCCCCCCCCCCAATAATTTTGTGACTGGTGAGAAAAATATTCCACGACCAAAGGTTTACAGTATGGCCAACCACAAAGCCTAACATATTTATAATCGGATTGCTTAATTTCAGTTGCCGAGGTCAAAATTTGTCATTTTTATAACAAAAATCGCGCTGCGCGCGCGTTATCCTATCTTTTCCGTAAAATGTCTATGATACAGTCGGCCATTTGCACAATAACATAGTCAGATTCTAGCATCTCTTCATACGTGTCACCACCAAGGCGGCGAACATATGGGAACCACCCACCAATGCTTGAATCGCAACTGCCGTTTTCCTAAAACTTGGCACCCAAAAACCATATGGCTGTGAGTTAGTCTACTTTAAATCCTTATTGTTTTTCGCAGACTGGCTTTGCAGCCTATGTGCTGCTTCTTGATAAAAGATGAAAGCTCTGCTTTATATGCAACAAAAAATAACAGGGTGGGTCTGCTGTACGGCCTATAAGAATTGTTAATACTACTGGGTACACGGTGTTCACGAGGTGAGTGGAACGCAGCATATTCTAGCAAAAGTTGTACTATAGTAGTAGTACAATTCTTGTCTATTGTCGGTTTGAACTTTCAATAAAGAGCACTTCATTCGAGTTAGCGACTAGTGTGAGCCACAAAGCTATCATGATCCACAACACAACTCATGTCTAGCACTAGTAAAAACATACCGACTCACATGGCTTCGGCTTATTGAACAGTTTTGCTCTATGATGCCAACTTGCATTCTAGTATCAATTTTCGTAACACTCTATAAAAAGCAAACATTTAACCGATCGCAAAAAGTAGTGCCATCAAAGTCGTTCCAATAATACCAAGAAATACATATGTGTGATTCTTATTTCGTAATTTATTTAAGCTTCTAAACAAAAATTGAGTCGTGGGAGAAACAAAAAGTTGGTATTATTTTAACAATAGGCAATTGTTTACAACTTGTCGAGGAACGAATTAACAATTTGCGAAAAACGGAAAGATAAGGGGTCTTTTACTATAGGCCAGAGAGCCGCGAGCGGTGGGATCGGACTTAATAAATTTATAGGATAGTCAAATTCTGTTCGGGATAGGGGAAGTTTACGAGGTAGAAGCCCGACGGACAACTGCTGATCAGGTAGATTTGAGCAGCACTGGCTGTGGGATCCGTCGGCACTCAGTATGGAGGTTTACGTGGATTGACGTATTGCCCGAGAAATGAGCACATTTCCACGAGAGGTGTAGTTCGAACAAATGTTAAGAAGGCGAGCAACCTCTTACCATCGGAAGGGTCTTATGGGCAGTCGGAAAACTCTGAAAATAGGGTATGGTCAGAAGTTGTCCAATTTCAGTGATATTGCTTATGACATATACGGCCTGGGGGAAGTGCCGTTTCGTGCAATCTGAGGGTCCGTTTATTCAAACGATTTTTTCTCTATATGCTACGCGTCAACGATGGTGACCCGACACTTGATTAACATTGCATCATTCCTCCGAGAGCAACGTTCTTGAAATTGAAAATTCGGAAAGGAAATTTTACTGCCAATTTTAGGGGGATGTTGGTACTTGCCATACGGCCCCGGAATGCCGTTTCCTGCAACTTGGGGAATCTGTGAAACGGAAAATTTTCGGTCTACCGCCTCGCGCGCAAACCGCTGGTGGCGCTCGCCTTAGAAGGTGCTTACCTCATATGACCCCAATATTTTATCACAGACGCCGGGTTGTGGATGTGGGGACGTAACCTACCTCTCCCCCTGCACCATTGAGATGTCATCGCTCAAAACACATGATTGTACAACTGGTGAATACCCCATCAATTTTGCTTCTCATCCGGGTTCGGTATTCGGCTGTCGAATGACATGTGATATTTTTTCCGCAGTACTCGCAGCGACAAGGTGCGTAGGCTGGGAGGAGTGTGGCGAGGGTCTTGTGTACCGTGGGCGAAAACAACCCAGGCACCAGGTGGAGTTTAACCGCAAAATCATAAATGAAAAAAATCCCAGTAAGATTCAATTAAGTATAACAAAAGTACGTAGAATTTACACAAAAAGTAGGAAATTAGGCTAGAATTCAGTCAAATCTAGCATCAAAATTATAGCACCATTTGGCATCTAGCCCAATCTCCGAAGTCGAAATTTCCAAAGGGGAGGGGGACACCCCCTCCCCTTTATTAGACCCCTCCCCCAGGACGGCCAATTGTCCCCCGGATTCTGGGTACCTTTTCTCCTATACTTTTCTGGCGACGCCAATGTGTAAGTGTGTTGTGCGTTGCTGGGGACCAAGGAAGACATAAACGAAGATGCTGGCTATATCAAAAAGGCTTCCAACACCTCTGTCGACATTTCTCAAGAGTAGAAAAACTCAAAAGTATTTTTCTGTTTAATTGCGAACTTTGGGGTACACCGGAGGAACGTGGATCACCAACATTGACACTTTACAATGTGACACTACTCCGCAGTGCGTTTACTAGAGTAGTACAGTAGCAGAAAATTATCATATGGTCTCACCCGCCCTAATGGGCAAATAAAGTACAATTGATAAGCCAGCTGCAAAATTTATACTGAAACTGCAAAGTTCAGTTTGAAATTTATTGAGCAATGAATCCCCCCACTGACCAAGAGATTTTTACGATTTTAGAGGGGTGTGAGGCGGACCCCAAGGGAAGTGCGACCTCATTTGTAGCCTCAAGTAGATGCAATTTATGGGCCTCTAGACAAATGAAGAAAAAAGAGGTTTCGTGTTGAAATTTTATTGGTCACTATTGGTGAGTCAGACCCCTCCTGCGTACGCCACTGTACTCCGAGACCGCCCAAAATCCCTTGGTCTTGTAGCAGCATAAGTCTGTAAGCCCTGGTCTAATAGTACATAGGAGCTGAATATTTCGGTCAGTTGCAAGACTCTAGGAGGGTGTCCAGCAAAGATTGCCTGAGAGGAGTTGAGACATAATGACTAACTCGTAATCGGTGGACGCACCAAGGGACCTCCATAGCAATATTTATGATACGCACATCGGAGTAGTGAGGTCCCAGCGTCCCGAGCCCCGGCATGCTGGACGTGTACCGAAATTCAGCATCCAGAATAAATTCCATACCAAAGGTTCCTATCTAATAGGTGTTTAATAAAGGTGTCTTACTAACCCATACTATGACATAAGAAAAAAAATTTTTTAACCCAATCCTCTAGGACAACTCGTGACAGCTGCTGACATTAGAGGTGCTTAAAAACGACAACGGCAAAGATATATATATGCCAGGCCCGCCCGACCGAGAGAGTTGTATTGTGGGGGGGGGGGGTGGAGGGGGAGTCGGCCATCAAGGGAAGTGCGCCCTCATTATTGGCCTCACCCCTACCTATGGCAGATAAGTACCAATTTATGAGCCCCAAGATACATACTGCTTGTCAATAATTGCTAAATAATACAGCTGCAAAACCTCTACTGAACTGCTAACAAATCAGTTTTTGTTTAAAACAAGTGCAAGTCGGAACGTCTTGATAGCTGCGTACAGCAAATTCCTGTGGCGAATACATTGACATGTTTTTCGCACATTCACCATATATTGTTTGATTCACAATAATGACCTCTACTGACATTGTCATATAACCATGAATGCTTGGAACCATGTCTACACATTGGACCTAAATATTTGCATCAGTGCCCAGCAAAAAACAAGTATGCACCACAATACTATGTCCTAAGCATGTGGCAGTGAACAGTGGAAACACACTTCAACAGAGATAGGTCAACAAGAGAAATGGGACCGAGATGTTTTGTAATGTAAAACCCTGCAGAGGCAGAGCCTAATGTAAACTAGGGCCAGATGTGATGATGAAAGACAAATCATCTTCCCCTGGGCAATATAGGTTTTATGGTGCCCTGGACCTTCTGACAGATAAGATAAACTGATCAGCAGAGGATGATGAAGTAATGTAAACAAACTTGTTGGGCAGTAGGGGAGCTCAAATTAAAGTGGAAATTGGGGGTAATAATTGGATTAATCAAAAAATTAATAACCACTATGAGAACATAAAATGTAGCTAAGGCTAGCCAGTAGCAAGCTCCATCCACCTACCAAGTTTCAACTTGATCGCATGTATGGTCAGAGTTATGAATGAAACGGCCGACAGAAGGGACGAACGAACGAACAGAACAGACGAACGTAAACGAACGAACGGACAGAGAGAATGAGGACGTGTAGAGCTGCGCTCCCGCAGGTAAAAGAATATGGATGGGGTCTTATCCCCCCCCCCTCTGGTTGGTACGCCACTGTATATGCCCTCTATGTATCATTTGCTATCATCGCGTTTTTTTTAGGTTTCTGGGAGAGAGATGATGGTGTGATTGGTTATGCTGGTGCACCATAGACAGCTAGGGCCCAAGCGATCCAATCTAACTGTGACTGTATCCAATGGTCATACGATCCCAGAAAAATCCAAGAGGCCTGACTGAAAGACAGAGGCATTACTTGCGCTCATACACTATTTCAAAGGCTGTTGATACCCGGGGGGGGGGGTTCCGCCATAGCGGCCCACGGCAAAAACGATATGTTTGACAGGTTTGTGTAGGGGGACATTGACAATGGCATGCACCTGGCTCCTTATTTCATCAACTCCCCTCCTTACTTCCGGCCTCCTACTTGTTTTCCAGAAAATCCTACTTATCCGACCCCTTTCAAATATTGCTCGGATTAGCTCAATAGGTAGAGTTTAGAACTTGTGATCGAAAGGTTCCAAGTTCGAAACCTGGCCGGTTGGCCTCTACGGTGTGCTGTCCTGGGCAAGGCAGATGAAAATGTGATAGCAAGGCAAAGGAGTTAGGAGAGAAAAATGCCGAAAGTTCAGTATTATCCGTGACCAATTTGCATATGCGGTGTTTAGAAATTAGGAGATCAAGTCATCATGGGTCGATTGTGTTTTGGTTGTCAACTAGCCATGCTAATAAATTACTGCATTTTGCATCCACATGCGGGCGTTGACAAAAATGTTGGAATGTTTAAAAAAAAAGCCTGATACATTTCATTCAAATTGGGAAGTAACCTCAACGACAAGTCGAACTACGATAGGAATTACCAAGTCAGCTACTGTGCAATTGACACCCCTGTTCAGATATGGTCGGTATGTCTGGTGGAGTGCAAGGAACATGCTCAAAAGGATAAATTCCGCGTAATGAGTATTGGTTAGTTAAAAACTACTTCTGAGACACCATGAAAGATCTACTCTA
The DNA here is from genome assembly GCA_026419785.1 of Sclerodactyla briareus. NCBI lineage: Eukaryota > Metazoa > Echinodermata > Holothuroidea > Dendrochirotida > Sclerodactylidae > Sclerodactyla > Sclerodactyla briareus. The sequence continues at coordinate 3,238 of JAODTK010001915.1, read as the reverse complement.
CTCCCATTTTTTATTCGAAAAATCCTTACTTTCCCCCTTATTTCTACTACGTTGCCTCCATTTTGTTATGGAATATGTTACATGCGCATTGATAACTATTTGGACATTTTCCTGAGGTACAGGCTACCAAGAAGGAGGTATCGCGACTGGTTTACACTACAGTACAACGCGTTTTCACAGAAGGCGGCTGCTGGGCTGGAAAAATAAACCAGAGACCCTCTCACCAAACAGCGGTGCAGTTGCACAACATTCTCTTCGTGCCTATATTACAATATGGTGAGGTAGTTTCAAACAAACAGGTGTTCGGAAAACTGACTGATTGATTACGGCTACCTCTATGATAGTAGCCTAGTAATATGTCTACAAAACATAGCCTAAGGAAATAGGCACACAAGATGATTTGACCGGTTTGTCGTGTCAAAGAGTATATGGGTTTTTTGCAGAACTATCTTTTTGCAGTGTTAAGGGAAAACGTCTGTTTCGACGGAATTGACCCTCCACGGTACGGCTGAGAAGAGATAAAAAATTTAAGTTAGTATTCCGTTAGCTAATAGCGTACCCCTACTTCCACAGGTTACCACGGGTCCTCCTAGGGGGAGAGAGTTGAGTTTGAGAGATTTTTTTTCCATGTGTCAGTAGACACCTTGACCAACATATTGATCAAAATAAAATTGGTAAGGAAATTAGTTCCCTGACTTTCCTATATACCCGGACGATTATGTGAAGGGAAGTCAGGTGGACCGTTCTTTGATACTCTAAAGCGCCCCCCTCACTTACAGATAGAGTTATGTGACATGACCAATGGACGATATGAGTCTCATTTCTCAGATGTTAGGGGAAAAAATGTTAAAATGTTCTGTTTGACAGCCCCTCTAGTTTGAACTTCACATTAATTAGCTTTAGTTCGCTCGTGTGTTATACTTCACGCCTAGATGGTGTTTCCGTCAAACGCAATTGATTTTCATTTCCGAATTAATTATAAATTATGTGGGTTGTTGTGCCTGCGTTGATAAATCAGTCGGCTCTCTTTCCAGTATGTTATCAGTGAATTATGAAATAGGGTAACACACACTGAAGAGGTTCCAGAATCTGCACGGTGACACTATATGTGAATGACTAGGACTTAGCAATGAGAGGTATGCGTGTGTGGGCTATTGCCGGCAAAATTCACAGATAGAAAGTTAACGAACTGTAGTTTAGTGCTTCACGATAACATACAACATAGCTCAAGGATAGGTCATTAGATGTGCCTCGTGAGGAATCGGTGCTTGTCTCCTAGGCAATAAGCGGCTGGAGGGGCTTGTAATACAAGAATCGATAACCCGAATTGCCATCTGTGACAAAATCATAGAATTTTATACCCCGTTGTAAGCGGCACCGTGCAGTCTTTATGCATTTATCGTCAACTGTTCTTCGCGATGGTTGTTTTCTAAAATTCTGATTAGGATAAAAAATAATAATAAAAAAAAGAGGAGAGTGAGGGCACGGACTTCCGTAGAAACAAAAAAGAACAGTGAGAAGTGATGATGCGCTGAAATTTTTATCATTCGCCTGAGGGAGTCTCAATTATTCAGTTAGCTTTACGACAGGCTATGCACATGGACTCCGAGTAATTTCTGTTTCAATTGGATGATGGTTGAAAAAAACATTCTCTCCCACTGCTCTCCCCCCCCCCCCCTCCTCCCCACCTCTCTCCTCCCTTCCTCTCCCCCCTCTCTTTCTCTCTCTCTCCCCCTCTCTCACCCAACCACCCTCTCCCCTCTCTCTCTCTCTCCACAGTCTGAGCATATCCTAAGCTATGGCCTCAAGGAACCTGTAACGTAGTTACACGAAAACAATCAACCACACATGCCTGACTTGTGAAGAAGTTGTTACGGTATAGGCTCAGGCGACTAGGCTCTTCAGTGTACTTAGTGAATGTCATCAGCAGCATAAACTACAGTAGGCCAGCGCCACCAGCCTCTCGCTTAAAATGGCCACCACGACCTGATTGGAACCGCATCATTCAATCGATTCTTGATATCACAATTATAGTCTGAATGCCATCCTGTCGTGTAGTTCGCCCTCCCCAAAATTTATATTATACCGTTCCCATGGCACTCAGGTCTTCTGTATTTATCAGTTTTTTTTTTTTGCGTTTGCGATAAATATATTACAGAGTTTCGAATGTGCGGCTATCACGACCGCTACCAGTAGGTGACAATACGAGACTTCCGTATTTTTTTATCTAAGTCAGGCAGGTACCGGGGAACGCTATATGTTGTGGATGGATCCTCATTCCGCCGCTTGGCGCCGACTGAGACATTCGATGAATATTTCCGAATAGTACCATGTGCGCAAACGGTTAGCAGGGCAACAAGGATGAAGTTGAGTATTCATGCTTATTTGTTCGGAATCCTCACTTGGAGCGGTTCAGTCAACGGGTCGTCAGACCAGATAGTGAGTATAGCTGTATATTTTTCTCTCATTTTGGCTTACCGATTCAAAGTTAACGTGAAATATATCTCCTGATGCTGATAAAAGTGTTTTTCAAATTATGTTATACATGGACGGAAGATTAGTCACCCCCCCCCCCCCATTACCAACCCTTCAATATGAAATTTAGGGCCTCAGTAGGTATCGAGAGGAATATTATATACGAATAATTTCGTGCTTTAAATCACAACTTTGGATTGGTGGACAATGGAAAAGTATGTTCGGATCAACTGATTTTGATTTCTGCTTTGCATATGATACCTATATAATATAAACACATTGACACGGTAATCATGTTTCTAGCAGTGTAAATAACGACAGTTCGAGTGTTCCTCAACGTTAAAGATTTTTTTCTCGCCAACTCCGGTTTAGACTTTTTCTAATCATGATTTTCAGTTTCAATGTGACCGCCCCACCTGAAAAAACAAGAAAACTAGGCTATGTAATTTATTTCACCTATATGCTCGATATGGAGAACCGGTCTATTATATTTGCTAACATGATTTAAAGAAGTTTAGTTTTTAATCAATTGTAAACATTTAACATCTTAGTGCATAATTTCAATCTGAGCCAGGACGTTTATACGTTTTATATGTTTAGGTACTAGAATTTATAAATACTTAATGATTAAATAACGATTTATCAAAAATATAAATATGAATCGATAGACGATTTAAATAATGAATGGGATAATTGAAAAAATATAACAATGAAATCAGCAAAAACAATTTTACTCGACCCTAGTTTACTGAGATTTAGCAAA
>JAODTK010001914.1:0-18609 GCA_026419785.1 Sclerodactyla briareus | reverse complement strand
ATATTTCTTCTAACCACTTTCCCTAATTAAATTGAAGAGTTCCCAAGCATGAAAATGGATGCTGGTGCGAACTCCACAAAATGCCATTCATCACACCATTGAAAGTTTCGGAGATATTCAGACCATCTCAATAACAAAATGGTGCATGGTTGGAAACTACAGTATTTTCAAGATGCTGGCGTGTCAGTCACAAAAAACCAGATTTATGCTTGCCTAGCACCTGCAGTCAATGTGTCACACTCCCAGAGAGGAAAAAGAGGACTGACCAGAGTATCTATATTGGATCTCCGCTTGATAATGGAGCCCCTCAGAGGAGGTGAGGGACGAATTCAGGTTCTCCTGAATGCAGCAACCTGGCGGATGAAAGACGAGTTGTGATGATAGCACAAGATGTGTAACACTGCACACCCATGTCTTCATAAAGATGCCCAAGCATGTGAGCCCCTAGCAATGGCAGTCCGCCATCTCACAGGATCAAAGCAGTGGTCACCCATGCTCAACAGAATGGGCCATGCTCCTCATTATGATGTGTTGAAGCATAGACACCAGCCTGGCGAAAGAGGTTCTGGCACAGTCTGATCTGGAATAGCAGTGCCATCCCACATTGTGGGGGGGTTGTTCGAGCGCAGCAGGACAACTGATTCTCAATGAAGAGAAACCATGGGACGGGAAAGACCCACAACCATGCAACAACCCTTGTCCTGTACCAGAAAGCTCAGTTGGGTCAGCCACATCGGCGTAGACGTACGTAGAATCTATGCAGACCATTCAAAGAGAGAGAGCGGTCCTTGAAGTCAACAGGAGATGCCCCAAACAATTACCATGGGCTTCGGGTGAGGGACTGTCGCCCAACAAAGATGTTTGATGTAGGAATCCACATCGACCACCAGACAAGCAGATCATACAGGCTGTTGAGTGGGTTCATGCCATGGGCGGCAAACCTGACATCCCGTCCATCACCAATATTTGGATACTGTCCGTGAGAGATGGGATCACCAACGGAACAACCGCACTGTTGTACACGGTCATAAAGAATGTGCAAGCTATGATGACCAGCTTTCGGCAGGGAGGAGTGTCATAACCTTCGCCTGCGATATAAGTGAAGGCAAAGAAATCCAAGGCGCAGACCTGAAAAAAGAGTTTTCCAAACAGCTCATCGGTTCTTGGGGGTTTCATGTTGCAACCAACTACCTGTCCTTGTTGGAAGAGACGTATGACGGCTTAGGAATAGAGATCTGCTGATCGAATGCCGGAGTGTATGGCAGTGGCACAACTTCACACCTTCTGACAGGCAATCATACCAACGTGGCTGCGAGGGCACAAACTGCTCATGGAGGCCCCATTTTCTTTGGGGTTTTGACTTAGGGGGTGCAAGGCATTCGTGCATGGCTGCCCAGTCATGGGACGGTATCAACGAAAGCAGCAATAGACAGGCCAGTGAACAGCTGTAGGCAAGCCAGTACAAGATGATGAGAACACATGAGAAGCCTGCAGCAGCTGAAGCAGCATCTCAGAACAGTGAATGAACAGGTCACAATGTTCACGAATGAAGCACACGTCAAGTCTGCCCTGGTTGCAGTCTGGGGGATTAATACGTCACCATGGTCCAACTCTGTCTTCAGTTTAATCAGGGCTGAGAGAAGTGGGGACTGGAGCCTTCATCTGTCGGCAGCAGCAGGCATGACGCCACACTTCTTTGCCATGGACCAGCGAAACTACTCTCGGTGGCTGCCCTGGCTACCTGGCCAGACATGAACGTCTGTGGAGACTCACCCTACAGTCACCAGGAGCTTGTCACTGTAACCATGCAGTCAGTAGATCAAACCTGCCGTTTGCTCAGGTTTGTGGGCAGATATGGCGCTGGAGCAGTCCATAAACCTGGAATCGGAAGACCAAAGGTGGCATAGTTGGATCACCCAGTAAACTGAAGCTCTGTTGAAAACGTGGGTTCCGGACCAGCCACGGAAGGTCTCTCATCACAACATCAATGAAGGAAATGTGCGGCCTGCAGGACTCTGACTGAGTCGGCACCCCACAAAGAGGCGTGGAAACAGACAGAGAGAGAAAGACGAGGGAGAGTCATGGGTGGAACTCCTGTCCACGGTCACATGTGGGATCATGACCAACCCATTTTGCCTTGATGATGGAAGATGATGGCGATTCACAGATACCACTCACCAACATCGCCACTGGAGTAGTCATGCCCAAAGTGGGCGAGACAGCATTTGCTCAAAAGCTATGAGCTGGGAAAGACACAGATGAACACCTTAGTGTAACAGCGACTGAACACCAGTGAGGTACCATTCTGGAATACCCATACCAAAGCTTGGGATTCAAGACGTCAGCATCTTGGCCAAAAAGAAAGAGTCAGACGAAAGACAGATGACAAAATGAGGACTGATCTGCTTACCGACATCTGTGTGGTTTCGCCTGGTACTTTCAGCAAAGACATGACAGCTTGACCTCAAGAAGTCCTGACATATGAGCTTTCTACAGTTCCATGCACTCTTGCACACATGATGGTAGTCTGAGAAGAACACAAAGACTGTACTCCTCAGCGAGCTGGAAAAAGTGGCAGATGTCCAGGGGAAGGAAAACTTTCCAACACCATCCCCAAGAGAGGGGCCCAACTTGCTTATTATCTTGATGTTAATGGCTTCAGTGCAGATGGTTTTAAAGAGGTGGTTGCATCAACTTGATCACCTCACCTCTTAGTCAGAATGGATGAACACGAGTCGACCGCTATCATGGATCAACACAGGACAAAGTAGTCAAGCAAAGCCGGAGAGCGCACACAACGAGGAGATGGAAAACATGGCCCAAGCACCCACCTCCTGCAGAGAAGCTGGTGCTCTATGGCCAAAGAGGAACCTGCAACCAGGTCAGCAAGCTGGTCGATTGCGGGGGGGTTCAAGGAGGGGGAAACGAGCAGGGATTGATGGTGCGAACCGGGCACTGTGAGGGACGTAGCAGCTCTGAGGTCAGACCATGAGGAGCCAGATACCAGTGGTGCTGCGGCATTGGCCGAGCATGCACCACACAGTCACGCAAGGATTGTCATTCAGTCACCAGATACAGATGTAGCTGTAGCGTACTCTGAACACACACACGTCTCAACTGTTGACAAATGTGGTCCCGCACTGGTGCAAAGAACGCTTATGAGACACATCCCCAGGCACACTGTGGCTGCTGGTCTGAACTGGGTTAAAAGTTTGTGAGGCCTTGATCGGCTTACACAATGTCCAGGATGCGACTCCAATAGTGCACTTTGTGGTATCGGAAGAAGAAGGCTTGCAATATGATCAGTGGGTCCGAAAAGTACACCAGCATAGTGTAGCCACCGCTGCGGCCACCAATGTCACAGTGTCTGAGACATCTGTCAGGAATTGATGAAGTCGAAGTGTTCTGTGCAACTCTACACCAAGGACAAGAAAGCTGGAAGGATATGGATAAACGATGTCAGGGACGGCTTTTCTATCAAGAGGGGCCGAGGAAGAAATGATTCAAAAAAGCCTCGCCTCCTACAGTCTACATCAGGACAGCCTTCTCCATTCCATCAGCGAGGCAACTAACCAAGAACCCGTGTGGAGGCGGGCTCTCATTCCAGTGCAAGATTGCCACCACCAGAGGACCATGGTTGGAGGTGCACAGATGACTCTCTGACCACCATGTAATGACCAGAGACCCAGCACCAAGTGGACTGGTGGAAATTACATCATGTAGATTGCATGATGGTCCTTGCTGCAGTGGAGAGACTGCTGCGTGCAAGACGAATAAACTGTCATGCAATGAAGCTTGTGATTGCATGGCTGGTGAAGAATGGTCAGAATCCAAAGACTCTGGATCAGCTTTGTTGAGATGACGATGATGAGGCTGAGGACTAACGTGAAATTAGTATGGACTTTTGGGTAAGGAGTGAACGTAAGAACAACCAATGTGATGATTTTAGCATGTGTAAAAGATTTTCTGGGTGTTTAGAGACAACAGACAACCACTGTAGGTCAAAAGATACCTAGGTACCCAATCACCAAAGGAACAGCAAAATCGTGTATGAGGGTATAGGTAATGAAACTGCCATAATTCTGTGAGAAATCCACCAAAAAATGAAACCATTGATCTTAAGTTTTTTTTCAGAAATCTAGCACAGTTAATCTATTCACCAGCAATGGGCAGAAAAGAATCTGTGTTGTATCTGGTATCACATGTATGAAGAATTGTGATTGGTGCGCCTTTTACGGCAAGTACTAAATGTAGCAAGCGCCAAATTTCACAAAAGTAATCTACATGTACATTTAAAGGGTTGTAAAAGTCGTAAAATAAAATGTCGGTGCATTGATACTAAATGGTCAAGAAGTTGTCAAGGATTTGCAAAGATATGGCTAGTTTCCAAACGCGACCTCAAATTAATGAAGATAGCGTCGCGCCACCCCTTACTTAGAAAAAATGGCCGGTAGGAAAAAAAAATTGTACCACAATTTGCTTGTACATACTACCTGGGGCGTCCTGAGGTCCCTTCTCCCAATTCTGTCAGTCGGACCTTAGATGTAGTGCGTCTTGAAACGATCCAAAAATTTAGGTAGCTGGCCCTGCTCCTGGACTAATCAGGAGTATCTTTCCACACCTGGAGATTGAAAATCATACTCAGGATGAAGCCAATTGGTGTGTGCGTTTTCCCATGATGAGTAAAGTACCCATACATCATATTGTTTCAGGTATTAGAGCGTGCAAGAACCATTATGGGAAAAAACGGCAAAAAATGCGCTTCTACAGATTAATTTGGGATCGGGATCATAACTCGCGTCACTGTTATCACGAACCATGAGTGACCTTCAGAAGTCAAAATCCTACTGATTCGGTTTTGAATTAGCACCTTTTCCGATAGAAGGTCATTACGGGGATTACCATAGGTGAAACCGTGGAGTAGCCTAGAAAACTATGCAGGCTGTTGTAGGCGTTTTGTTTACGACGAAGACTAGTATTGGGTTTTCCTCAAATTTCTTCCAGGACCCGAGGGCAGTGCTCCTTTCTTGCATTCTAGATTCTCGATTAAAGGTCAATCAACGCCATTATATAGACATTTAAAAGGGAATTCGGGCCACCGGACGCCACGTGATCCGGTGAGTGAGTATTACTAAAAACAAATATGTTCGTGACAGATTCAACTTCTACAATTCTAGGCACACTGGTTTGGGTTGCGTTGAGTGTGGACACTACTGCAGAAGGGGGAGGTTTGCGACCAACGTTGACGGCCAATATTGATTGTGTCAATGTGACTCAACCACACTGATCCATACAGCATTCGTGAGAAACGCTTTTCAAGTGTCATAGGGCTTCTGTTGGACGTGTGAGTCTTTCATATAATAGACTATATCTGTAAACGCCAAAATATACATCTATCTTTGCCATTCAAAGTATCGGCTAAGATTTGCCAATCTTTGCATGGTCGTATGGGAAAATATATAAATTGTCATCAGCTTTACAGTCAAATTGAACTTTGAAACTGTGAACCTCTAATGTATCACTGATCAATTAACAATACTGTTGTAACGGGAACCTCGCGCTAGGAACAGTCATGCGATGACATGGAACTGAAGATGGTATAATACGAAAAATTATTAGGGAGAAGGCTGCAATTACTGCCATTGCAGTTAGTTCTTAATTTATAAGGAAAAACTATCTAACTATTGAGTATGTACAATTATTTACAGTGAATCTTAGCCCTGATTCTAAAAGGTTCCCTTACAAGTCTACTGTTTCGATGTCGAGAACTGGGAATGTTTCTTACAAACAAAATGAAGCCCCTTATATTTCTATATATTACTACTGCGGTTCTTTGCGTATAAGCCCAGGACTTAACTGTGGACTATATATAACAACATGCTCGCAATTCACCTTTTCCTTTACAAAATTCTAACTTCTATTTTACCTATGATGCTAACATCGCACAAACAGGCAATGACTTTCCGGCACCCTTACAATGTTATGGGACTATAATGAAACCCTGCAGAAATCACACTATTAATGAATGAGGTGCATATATAATAACAGGAATATAAACAAGGCTGCTAATTTTGACAAATAGTTCCATCCGGAATGAACGGCGGGTCTTCACATGCTAAGACGATCGCGCATGATAGCCTGACCGTTTCCAACTCAGAAATCGTTCCAATTCATTCCGGATATTCTGCGGTCACGCAGTCAGCTCTCTCCCAGTGATCCCAATTAGTGATGACGCACTCAGCCAATCAGACACCGCGCTCTTCACTCGAACAAAGTAGCTCAGCCGGCCAGCGTGGTCAAATTTGACGAAGATCAAGTTCTATGTGTCTAGTCATGTCATGCAAATCCGTGTCATGTTCCATAAATGCTATATGTGTCGATTTCAATTGTATGTTCAGGAAACCGTCTGTAGTAAGGACTGATATATCCACGAATGTCTCATTCACTCCCTCGGATTGCACTGAAAACTTTAACGTGTGGTACGGACGCTACTCAAAAGCGAAAGCACCGCGATAACACAGCAGCAAGTTTACAGTATCGCGTGAATGCAGCAGGGAAGATCCTGTGGGAGCATCGCTGAATCATGGCCCAGTTGGTGCATTGCAATCGGTGAAAGAAATGAAAAAGGAACACTAGTACTGACTCTCATTCGGTTATGTTGGTTATCAGATCACATGGGTAGTGGTCAGGTCGCAATAAGTCGGTTGTAATATATGGTGCATCATCCGCGGTCGCTACGAAATTCGGATTTTGTTGAATTGGTCATTACGGTACCATCTAATGAGTCCTAGTGATTCCACAGTTGTAATATGTCTGGGTGTTTGAGCTCAGACCAGATGTTGAGCTATTGGAAATCTGCATGCCACCTGACTCTACTTTAGATATCCAGTGGGTCAACAATTGCCTTTTTGGCCCTCAACAGTCCATTTTGTGATGGTTGTCGACCAAAGTTCGACACAATGTTTATTGACACAAGGGACATGTTTTCCCTTTGTGAAGATCCAGGTCGAAGGCCATTAAAGGGGCAATATAGGTCAGTATGTCAAATTTCAAGATATATCTCCTACAAATGTGGTGCACAGTGCTTGATGTTCAGTCATAATTATGGCCTAACCGGTGTACCATCCAGAGTATCAGGAATTTTGGTCCAAGGGCCGTACCACTTGGGCCTGAGGGCCCCATTTTATGAAGTTTTACTCCACAGGGTAAACTGAATGCATCTCCTCCCATAAGCTTCGATTGATTTTCTCCAAAGTTACATGGTAGTGTCGTTTGGTAGAGGGCCATTGGGGTGGTCGGGAATATCGAGCCCGGGGGCTAGTTGGGGCCCCCATTTTTATGAAGTTTACCCAGTGGACTTGATAGCATTCCTCCCAGGAGCTCAATTGATTCGTTTCAAAAGGTACATTCATGGTCCTGGGTAGTAGGGGCCATTTGTGGTGTTCGGAGGAATTGGGTTCCATGCCAGTTGGGCTCCCATAGAGTCCATTATAGAAATACCGCAAAATCATGTGTCTCCTACAATGTGGTCATGGGGCATATCCTGTGGAATTAGCAGAATGCTTCCCTTCTTACAAATTGCATTGCCAAAGAGCTGACATTTGGTCATCATGACGGTCTAACAGCCATACTTTTGGGGGGTCATGAGTTTTTGGGCCAGGTCCCCTTGGGCAGACGGTCACATTTATGAAATTTCACTACAATGTCCTTGAAATGCCCATCTCCTCCCATAAGCTTCCGATGATTTTTCTTTCAAAGGACACATATTGGTCTTGGGTTGAGGGGTCATTGGGGGTGTTCGATATTGGCCCAGGCTCAGTAGTGTGTTCCTATTTTATGACGGTGTTGCCCAATGGTTACTTGAATGCATTCCTGACAGAGATTCAATTGATTCTTGTCAAAGGTACATGCAATGGTCCTGTGTAGAGGGCCATTGGTGGGTGTTCGGGAATTTTGGGCTCCTGGCCCGTTTGGGTATAGGGCCCATATATGAAATACTGGCAAAGTCTTGTAGCTCCGACAATACTGTTGCACAGAGTACTGAGTTCGGTCTAATGCTGGTTTCTAACAGCCAGTACCTTCAGGGTTGTACAGGGAATTAGGCTTCAGGGTGCACAAGGCTCAGTGTGGGTCTTGTGGGTGATCATGTGGATGTTTATTGACGTAAGAAGTTAACAGGGGAATTGTTTGAGATTGCCTTCTCAGCCTCAAGATCTGAACCTTTATATATTAATTGACATTTCATATTGGTACAGTGTGCGGTTTGAGCTATAGCCCAATTGGTGCTGCTCTAGTTAGGTAAAAATGATTGTGAGAGATAGCGACCCATGGAGGAAGCGGAATGGAGGAAGGAGGAAACCATTTTGTCAGCCCGAAGTTCTGTGCTACTGAGGGGCGGACTACTTGAAACTACTAGAAGCAAATCACCAAAAATGCTCAATGGACAATGAGGGCTCTGTGAAAATGGGTCTCAACGTTTGAAAGTACTGGTCAAAGGCGCTGTACGAGAGAGTCGTTCGGGGGGACGGGGGGGGGGGCTTAGGTTGGGCGCCCAAGGGAAGTGCGCCCTCATAAATGGCCACACTATCCCTATTGGCAATAATGGCCCCCAAGACACATGCTGCTGCAATTTTGCTAAGTAAGTAAAAGCTGCAAAACCTCTACTGCAACTGAAAAATCAGTTTTTGTGTTTTAAAAAAGTTTTTGATCACTTGGGTCATACGGGTGGGGGGGGGACAGGACCAGACGGACAGGATGATACTATTACCGCGGAGCGCACCATGGGTATGGCGCGTATCGTTAGAAGAACATTTTTCGTTTGAACCGACCCCCTTAGATTGAGGAAACGGCATTCCGTGCCGTTGGGACCAGTAATATAAGGCAGCATTCCTAAAACTTTTAATACTTTTTTTTTTTTTTGGGGGGGGGGGGGGGCAAGGCTTCACCAAACAATTATAGCCCCTATGGGATAATTTTCAAGGTTTTGCGTGTGGGTTGCTGGGAAATTCGAAAATACGATGCAAGTGAGGTTACGGTCATGAAAGGGCAATGGAAATGGGCAATGCAACAACCAATACGTTCGCGCAAAGCACGAGCTTTCGCAGGATCCAATTGACCAAAGACATTGCACTGACCCTTCTAACCTATCCACTCAGATAGGCCTGAGTTTTACTCAAAGATTACGGCCCCCATTTTTATCTTCTTTCACGGACCACGCGCATGCGTAGGGCCACTTCCAATGTGGTCCAGACACAGAGGCCGAATAAGACCGCAAATGCCGCGAAGCGCTCGAGAAAATTTACACTTTTGGAAATTCCAACGAAAAGTCAAGCAATTTTTAGATATAAACTTATCTGCCGGACTTTGAATATTGTCTTTGCACGAATTTTTGGCGTTGCATTGGCGAATCTCCGATGGTATTTTAAGGTTTCACTGCAACCGTGTACATGCCCTAGTTTTTGCCACCGTGCACGAACCCAAACTTTCAAAAACGCCCCCATAAATTGATTGCCCAATACCCTATTTAAATTTGCAAATGACCATATATGCCAAATGCTTCACGTCCGCCAGGTGGAAGAGTTACCCCCGTATCTCAACCTCTTCCCTTCAAAAAAAACAAAGTTAACAAGTTTGCATTCCATCGAAAATTCAAGCCAATATTTGATATACTTAGCTTTTCTTCATTTGAATTTTAAATCATGTCATGTCTTCTTCGCCCATTTGTGGCGATCCCTGCCGCATTTCCGAAGCCGTACCGTGTGCCCTCATAGTGATAGCATGTGCACCGTGCACCCACTACTTTCAACGAGTGGTCGTTCCCATAAAAGAAAAAAAAACAGAAAAAAAAACCAGATCCCGCCAGGTGGCTAGACTACTCCCGGCGCCCTCCTCGAAAACCACCCTTCACCTCAAGATAGCGATTTGTATGTTATCAGGAAATACGACACCGTCCAATGAAAAGAGCAACGCACAAGCTGGTGGATATGATGAAGCCAGTCTTATACAAACGATTGGATTGAAAGAGAGAGAACCCTTCTTGCATTGATAATTAAGAACAACCCACAGAGGTAAATGTCTGGCATTTCTTGTTGAGGAACATAATATGTCTGCACAAAGCACACCATAATGTCTCCACAAAGCACATCATATGTCAGAACATACTGGTACACGAAATACGGCCCGCGCGCGTAGCGCGGAAAATTTTCGGAAATGGAGCAGCAGAATTCACTCACTTGATCGTTTAGGTCATTATGCCATTGTGATTTTAAACACGGTTGCTCCTGATATTTCGGATACAGTTCAGCGAAATAGAAGTCGTGCTCAAATATTGGGGGGGGGTGGAATAATTGCATTGCGTCCCCCCAAACCCAAAATATTGGGGGGGGGACGTCCCCCCGTCCCCCGGGGGGGGGACGGGGGGGGGCGGGGAAGGAGATTCAATTGATTCTTGTCAAAGGTACATTCAATGGTCCTTGTGTAGATGGGCCATTGGGTGTCGGGAATTTTGGGTGCTCCTGGCCAGTTTGGGCTCTGGGCCCATTATATGAATAACTGCAAAGTTGTGATGCACTCTGTGGGATGACAGTGTGATTAAACGTGGCTGAAAACGTTTCTAAGGAGACACCTCAAGAGTGACAGATTTCGTATCTTTTACCTCTATAATCTCCCGGAGAGGCGGATTTACTTTTTATTTGGGGGGGGGGGGCTAATGTGACTGTTTACGATCTAAGCGTAGCCCACCATTGGTTGGCGCGAAGCGCAAATTTTTTTGGGGGCGGTTTCCCCCAGGCCTCTATATGGCCGGAACGGCATTTGCCGGTGGCCTGTGCTACAAATAGCTAGGCATAAATAACCGGTCTCTTGATCGTGTGGTGAAATTGCATGAATATCAAACAAATCAGTGAAAAAATGGCAATTTGAATATAAGTTTAATACAAGTTGAATGAAAAATGTCACTCCGTACAAGGTATCTTTGATCCAGCCTATTTACATTTGAAACAAACCCTTTCGAAGTATGCTACGTGTTGACAGGTTGAATGCGGGGTGGCTTTATTTTCCTCCGTGAATGTATAGCTCTGCCATGGTGCATATATTTAGGCCATACGGTGTTAAACAAGCACATTTGAGAATTGCAAAATTTGAACATTGACCGACCAACGTAATCCTTACACTGTCGCGGATGAGGGTGATCCCACCGAATTTTTTATTCTTTAAACTTGGTAGCTCTGTTGCTGAAATATAGCCTACCACTTACTGTACATCAACGACATACCATTTTCAAAATGGATCTTTTCGTATAGTTTACTTATTTTGACATATTCTTTAACCCCCTCTGAAGAATGAATCACTGCTGAGTGGAACATGTTTTTGGTCTTTATTAATCTAAATAGTTGTCACAGCCTTCGTTAATCACGTGACCAGGCCGATACCACGAAATAAAGCAAAGGAAATAATACTGCACCAATGTGTTTATAATTCGTAGGCCTATAATACAACCAAAAACCCGCGAAGTGTACAATCGTTAAATTCTTTAAATGCATGGCCATCTGACTTCCAGACTTAGGCATATTTAGTAATAAGTAATAGCTCTAACGGGTCCTGAAAGCATCGCAACCTCGATTGATTTGATTTAAATGGGTTGCCTGGGCAAGATTACCAACGGGCTATGGTCCTAATGTTTCATAAAATTCATAAATTCCGTATGTCCATTTCTCAGGATATATTCTAAAAAAATTCTGGTACAAATCAAGATCCTACAGAACTCACGCGAGAACAGTAGGCACAATCAGTGAGTGATAAACGCTAGAGTAATTATGACTTAACTCAGTAACATATTAAGACTATTAGTGTGTTCATAGGCTTACAACAGTGATTGTGCATTTGTTGAGGAATGGATAAAACATAGTGATATTTCAACCAAGATTCGCACGCGCAGTACACCCTCGGTGTTCAAGAGTATCACATTACTCCGGGCCACGGACCGCAAAGAATGACAACTGGAAGATACTCATATGCTAGAGCAGCCTCCAGAGTGCTTAATATGATTGTTGTCACTTTCACGGAGTATTCCAGGAAATGTTGAAATAGTCGTTTAACCATCAGGCAATACAATTAAATACATCCATTGATGTTTTCTGAACACTCTGCAAACATTGGGGTGGGTGGGGATAAACAAGCTTGTGCCCCCTCATTTTTTTCAATGGGGGGGGGGGCTGAGCCCCCCAAGCCCCCCCCCCTCCCCCCGGTTCCGCCGCCACTGTATGCTTCCGCGTCCAGATCCGCACTTTATTCCCGAATCTACGGTTATCATTCACCCACCCTCCTCATAATCTACCTAAGTACGCTTTGCTTGAACTGGTGATTTTCATTACCCTAAAGCAGCTCGAGGGTTGGGCTTCTTTAGCTCCTGCTGGACTTCGAATCCATCCTAGTGAGGTTTCTTGAAACAAAATTATTAACATGAATCACGGGTTGGTGAGTCCTGATTCCGCTATTTGAGGTGCACATTCTTACTGTTATTAGTATTATATTAGTATTCCTGATCAAGTTAAGCAAAAGACAAGGTATCACACGTACGAAGCACACGCACACAGACACTCGTGCACGCATGCGCAAACACACACGGAGATACATACACACATACTAAAAGTGCGGTATGGTACACAGGTAATGACTGCATTAAGATTATCTCGCTTATCGAGGAATTGAAATCATAAGCCTTAAAATGGATAATACAAAGCAAGCGGGATAGTTCGCTAGGAGTAGGAGAGGTTTGAAAAGTATGGAGGCGGTGTGACCATCTCGCAGAAAAGACGTATTTTTTTTAAATCATTGTTATTCATCTTCCTTTGATAGGCGGGTTATCTCAGAGCTGTCCTCAACTTCAACTTTACTGTAACCGAAGTTCATCTAACAAGGAAAAAAAAGGTCCAGATACAGCTGAACCTTAACTAGAAAGGATTCTTGCCAAAAGACAAGAAGTACCCACTGTAGGTCACGCAGGTGTGTGTAAATAATGTTCATGTAAGTTTGATTTAGTGAGAGAAAAAACATGTCAGGAAGAAACAAAAATCTAATGAAAGAAAGATTGAAGTCAAACATCCCGAAGAGGGGAGGAATAACCCAAATGCTAAAGAATTCTCCACGATTCTGAAATTAAAATAAATCAAAGACTGTTTAGAACGCACTCTTACCCTCTTGGATAGAACAACATCTTCAGGCATGCCCTTTCAACTCATACATATTTACAAACTGTCTCTCTGCGGAAGAAAATTTGACAAATATCATCTACTGAAAGGAATGGCCCTTTAATCCATAACAATTTTAAAACCTGAATCAAACACCATCGATTCGGTCTCAGCTCCATCGCGTTGGACCGAGACACCTTGATTTTTCCTCGTAAGGTGTAAATCCTAATACGTCTAGTGAATCAAATAGCCCTCCGCTGAACGTTTTTCAAGTACTGCTTAATCTTTCCCATGAGTAGGACTCATACTTGGACAGAATACTCCAGTGAGGTCTCACCATTGCTTAAACAACACTGGCAACAATATTTTTCATCAAGGAAACTGAGTGACGTCTTCTAATCAGGCAAGAATCCACCATCCTCTTCCCGCATCTTCAGCACATTGCCTTTAGAGGGTTTTCAGGAAAATAAAACTCCGAAAGGCGTTTCTGAATCACTTGATGACTATTTTGGCCATTTAACTTGTTGCGATTGTGGACCAACTACATAATTTGCACTTATTCACATTGAAAACCATGTTCCAATCGGAAGACCATTTGGAGATTACTATACGACCTCTTCGAACAATTGCAACATCTTCGTTTGAAGCACCTCCCGATACAACTTGGTACTGTCCACAACATTTAAACTCCGGATGCACCTAAATTTTTAGGATCCGTTAATATACGCAGAAAAACAATGGTCCGATAACCGATCCTAGAGGAACACCACCAGTGACCTATTGCCAAGGAGACGAACGATCATTCATGACAACTCGTTTTTACCTATTGGGGAGCACATACGACTCCACATGAGACATCCCGATGCCCAAAAATGTTCAATTGAGCAATGAGACGCTTATGGCAACCTTGTCAAAGCTATGGAAATTATATCAACAAGACCACTGCGTTCGTTCAAACTGCAATATAACTACATCTTCCATAAAAATCAAGAGTGGTAGTCAAAACACAGAACGGTTTTCCCCAAACCATGTGAGAACCCACGAATTTAGACTAACTCAGTGAAAAAAAAAAAATCGACCATACGATCCCGAATAATAAGGATTCAACCATATTGCATACAACATTAGTAAGACTCAATGGCCATTAATACAGGACGCGAGACCGATTGCCTTTTTGAAAATTGGGAAACATTTGCTCCATCCCCATCATCGGGACAAACACCGTTCTCGCAAGGTTATTGAAAATAGTAGCTATATGAAACGTAACTGGTCGGCAGTGAAGACTTCAGATGGGAAAGGGGAAGAAATCCGATTGGAAAACCTGCTTCACCACTCTGAGTTTCGGCCAGTGCACCTTTATCAAATTCAGGCGAAAATACTATATTTACTAATACTATGAATGAGACCACACCAACCACGAGGTCGCTGTGAAATTATCCAAGTTCTCCTGATTGAATACCGACGAAAAATAGCGTTAATAACGTCCGCTAGCCATCTCTGACTAATAGCTGGTTATCACCCGATCGAACACTAACAATGCACCAATGCTGTCTTCTGACTTCTGATCCCCCCCTGACATAGTTGATAAGAACGCACGAGGATTATCCTTTACATATAGAAGCATCTGCTCAAAATCGAAACTGGTCATACGTTTAATGGCAGAACCACCCTCCCCCCCCCTCCCTTTTTCATCAACATGGCCTTTCGTTCTGTTAGTGCGACGCTTTTTCCAAAGAACGTAAACTTCCATAAATTCGTTAAGGTTCAATTATCGCGTTATTAAGTATGCTTTCTAGAGCATGCAATCAATTAAGCATCAAAAAGATAGGCCTGTACCGCATGCTGCAAAAAAAAAGAAAATTGTTGTAACGTTCAAATTGCAGGAGTGGCAAAACGTGGTTTTTGACTGGATGGTTCCGCAGGTGGCCGCTTTTCATTGAGGATGAGAGTTTGTCATCCTATTTCTGAGGGTTGAAGAATTATTGTGTTAATTGCATACGAGAATGAAAGAATTCATTGCATACAGACTCCCAACTCTGTACTCCAGGAAACCACGAGGACAACCTGAGAAAATAAGGCGATAAAACGCCCAAAACAGGAAATCAATGTGATAAGAATTAGCTTTGTTCTATGTTGTGCACTTTTTTACAAAATGGTACTCTAGAAGACATACTATAGGTAGTTATTTATTTATTCATTTTTCTCTTATAACCTTTAATGTATTCCATTTTTTAAAATTAAACATTATACATATTTAATTATGTAGACATACTGATTAATGTCCGGTTTATAAATATGTAGACCCGGTGGTATCTATTATAATGAAAGCAAATAAATGAAAAAATTAAATGAAAATAAAGCGGATATTCGCGGTTGGCAGCTTACATCAGAATTTGACCATAATAACAGGGAGTGTGGGTGGTTCAGGGAACACGGAGATGGAGTTCCACCTCAAGGCCCACCACAACGGACCTGCAGCCTAGGGTTGGAAGTCAACGCGTGCGCCATCCGCATTACGTCCGGGAAAGATTGAACCCACCCTGTTCTTGAAACGCAATGCCCCGGTTTAATAAGAGAAAAAAACTGTGAAAAATGTGGGAGAAAACTATTACAAACCCACGTCAGAAAATTATCAAGGGCAGACGTGATTCCTCTCACACCTGCTTGTATTCCGGAACCACGCTGCACGTGGAGCTTCGAAGTTTCATATGGAAGCATGGGTCAAGTGGAAAAGGGAGAGACTTGAAGCGAGTCTAAAAATACATAGAAGCAGGCAAAAACAATGATTGTTTTGGTTTGTGTTGTTTTTCATCTTTCCCGTTAATCAAACAATATACAGAAGGATATGTGTAGTGTGTCATTTTTTCACACAACCTTACGCAAAAGTGTCTAAAGAAAAGGTGGTTACTCTAATATGACAGTAGCCAGTGTTGAACTGAACGCCTGTGTGGCAAGCTAGAGCATGTAGAACCGCTCGCTGCAGCTCGGAGGTATCGATGCTGATGCTGCCGAAAACGAAAGCCTGACCAATGACTTAAAGTCTCTGTTGTGATGGCACCATTCGTTTTTCTATAATTGGGGAACAGCTTGAAGCTTGTTCTTAGGTTTTCGCGTTTTATGTATATGAACCTCACGGCTGAAGAGTATGGCCTGGAGAGATTCTTTTCGGAAAAGTACGGTATTGCAGTCAAATATTTCCGGGCTGTGTCGGATGTGCCAGTTGTTCATGATATGAAAAAACAAACAAACGAATGCTGTGTAATTCTTATAAAAGTAAAAACTAAATGACACAGGTTTGTACCCTTCTGCTAACAGCAAAAAAAAAAGCATGGCAGCTAAGAATGAAATTTTAGGGTCACAGGAAACTTCAGATGATTGAAACAGTCTACTTCACTCCACATGTGATTTTCAATCCGACCACAAACCGTCAAAAGCGTCCCAAGCGTAAACAAACGGTTGTGTGGAACGAGGAGTTCAACTAAACACATATTGTTCCAAAATCTTCGACGAGTATTTTTCCCAATTCTTGCGGGATAAGTAGAAAATAAGATTACCAGAAATCAAAAGGCTTAGTGATTCATGAATGAGTTAATCTATGAACGGATTAAAAGAACAAATGGTGATTTTGCAACTCATTATGGGAAGGAAACAATGGAATGTCTCACTACTCCACATCTTTCGCGAAAAAAGGCACCATTTGACAAAACAAGGGGTTCCTGTTCTGCTGATGAGAAGCATAAACACTAATTTAACCCATCCAAGTGGGGTGAGTTATCATGATAACAAGCTAAAATAGCCAAACATAATTTGCTGCAATTCACATTTTTGTAACATAATAAATGTGCCCCGGTCTACACTAAAAAACAATGAGTTATGTACTTGCCCATAAGAAGCTGGCTATATCCCACTTCAACGCGATTGGATAAGCCATTTGGCGTGAAGACAAGGATTAAATTTGTTTAACAATATATTCAGACTTTGACTGACCTCTTTGACCTCAATGACCTTGACCACACATCATGAGGAAACATATATCAATTAAGAGCTTCATCCATTCAAGTGGGGTCGAGTTGAGTGTCAAAACAGGGTAAAAATACCAAATCTCAGTTTTTCTATTTTTCTAACAAAAAAATGACCCGTAGGTTTGTTACTGAAAACATTTAGGTTTCATGTTTTGACTTATAAGATGCGGCATACAAGTTTCAACTTCATCGGACTAAGCATTCACGACTATCGTGTTAACCCCCAAATTTATTTTGACCTCTCTTGTTTTCAGATACCTTTGACGTGATGCCAAAACAATAGGGACTCATTGGGAGGAACCCATATATATACAAATATGAGCTCATCCATTCAAGAGGGGTTGAGTTATCTTGTTTGTTAACAAGTTAAAAGGACCAAAATATCGATTTTTTCACGATTTCCCTATTTTAGGGTAAAAAAAAAACCGATGGGGTTCAACATGTAGGCCTACTATCCATGAGCAAGCTGAAGTTTAACATTATGGCAGCCACTGCCTATGGGTTGTTTTTCTACTAGGCACGCGGATGTGCGAATGTGCGAATGTACGCGACCGACTATTTCTTGGCTCCTGTGGTTATTCCTATGGGCCTTGCATTGGCCGCGAATGGGCGGGAATTCGACAGGGCGATTCTTTTTTGTGTCATTTGGATCGCGTTCGCGCGCGACAGCCCGCGATTATGAACTAATATCGAACGCTGAATGGGACACCGTACACTGAGAATTTCCGTATTTTGCGTAAATAAGCATAGCGTGTCAAATACATCGTTGCAATTTACTTTTTTAGCCTGTTAAATAGGGCCCCCCTAAACATTTCATTGTATTATTCTAAATGTGCCATCTGTTCGATGAATATAAGACGCATAATGGATTGTTAACGCGTTTTATAACTTGATCGGTGGAAATTTTCCCCGAGGTCTCGGTAATCTTTCCGCACTCGGTTTAGCCGAGATCTTCTCGGGGAATCGAGACCAACCCAGAATGTATATCGTAGCCTTCTTCTGACCCCCAACCGGCATGACAATAACCAAGTCTACTGAACGACTTTCCGGAAAATGTCATGTCACTCATGCATGCTCTCTGAAAGCAAACGAGTGAATTTTTTTTTTTTCACCACTCAGGAGTGAATCTCCTCTAGTCCCCCCCCCTCCCCCCCAGACATTCACTTTGTGAATGTGTTCTACCTTCAGTCCCCCAGAACATTATCATAGATCGGGGGGGGGGTCACTGAGGTGTCTAAATTGTCCTAATTTATGCACTAGATGCACTTGATGCAGACTTCTAAGTGTTGGATTTGCCATGAAGCCTATAAGTGCGGTGCCGTTGTCCTGATATGATTAGAGTATGGGTCATGGTGTTAAGTAATTTGTCTGATTTGCATAATTTAAGCATATTAATTCAC
>JAODTK010001913.1:0-10029 GCA_026419785.1 Sclerodactyla briareus | reverse complement strand
GGCATTGAGTCTATTAATTGTAAATTGTGTCTATGGGTGTGCTCTTCAGAGTGCGCATGACGCGCTTTCGAAACGCATGGAAAGACGATTTGCAGCAGTCTCTTCACATATTCAACAACACCACCACTAGCAATTAAACGATGTGCCGTTCCGTCCACAAGTGAATAAACCGGCATAAAATCACTACCAAGTTTGCGTTCTTGTGGTTCCACAGTCCGCATATAAAAAAAAAACAATAATCGTAATTTCTCTTTTCTCTTAACTGAAATATGTGACTCAAATTTATTATGCACACACCGGAATCAAACCAAACTTCAACACAGGCTGCGCGGTAATTCAGTTCCGGGTCTTTCCCCACTATACGCAATACAATAGCATGCATGGGTATACAAATCCCCGGCAAATTGTTGAACACTGCAGGCTTCGGCAGAAGGTTTCTGTCAGTCACGGTACCCCCTCCCCCCCTTCCCCCCCTGTTCAAGGTTGGTCTCGTAGTCGGAAATCTTGCAATTTGAATAGAACACATTGAATAGGGGTGCGGGGGAGGTGTTCCAAATAATTTTGGCGGGGATTGTATATCCCCTATACAAACGTGTGCTATGTAGGCAGGGGGACATCGGGGACGTTTTGTGTGACGGAAACGTGCTACAAACCTCAATTTGTATGCATCGTGTTGAGGTGGTAATGTTATTACACGTCACGATAGTATCGACAACCTTATAAGTTCCTATTTCAGCCAACTTTCTATAAGCACCACACGTCAACATGGCGACAAAGGGAACGGCTCAGACTACTGCCGTTCAATGTCAGAATCAATTTTGAAAAGGGACTTAAGTCGCGCCTGTAAATGCTAGCGCTTAAGCCAACGAGCAAGAGCCTGGGCAAACACAGTCTTGGCGAACGTTAAACACAATGACATGGAAATGGTCACCACGAAGATTTACCTTTACCCGTTATAGCTCCATATGGATCGCATTCAATGGTAAAACCTAAATTCAACTTCAGTTAAAATTGATTAAACCTATAGCAGAACGTCTTGGCTTTTGAAATGGTTTACCGTAGTTTACCATCTGCATTGGAACGCGCCTACATCAGTCCGTTTGCCAAAAGTGCATCGAACCTACGGCACCCCCTATTTAACATAAGTGCAATATCTCCATCAACGAACCGTTTCTGCGTCATTAAATTTACGGTAAAACCATTTATGTCAATCATCAGAATTGACTGGAGAGATTACCGTTCTCAATAGCGCAGCCACAAAACAATACCACTTTCACTGTACATAATCAATACTTTCAAGTCCGCGGGGCTCCAGTGCGGAAAGATGAGTTTGCAGCCTTGGGCATTGATGCTTATTATATTGGTAAAATTGTGTGCTCTGGGTGTGCTCTTCAGAGTGCGCATGACGCGCTTCGGAAACGCATGGACGACTATTTTGCAGCATTGTGTCACATTTCAACACACACCCCACTTAGCAATGAAACGATGTCCCGTTCCGTCCACAGGAGTGAATAAACACGGCATAAAATCACTACGCAGTGTTGCGTTCGTGTGGTCCACAAGTCCGCTATATAAACAAAAACAATCATCTGTAATTTCTTGTCTCTTAACTGAATAGGTGACTCACATTATTATGCCCACAACCGGAATCAACCCAACTTCACACAGGCTGCGCGGTAATTAAGTCGGCGTCTTCACACATACGCATACATAGCTGCAATGGGATATACAATCCCCGCCAAATTTTGGAACACTGCATGGCTTCGAGCAGAAGGAATTTCGTCGTCACGGACCCCCTCCCCCCTTCCCCCCCGGTCAAGGTTGGTCTCGTAGTCCTGAAATCCTGCAATTTGAAGAGAACCAACATTGAATATGGGTGCGGGGAGGTGTTCCAAATAATTGGCGGGTATTGTATATCCCCTATACAAAAGCGGGCTATGTAGGCAGGGGGACATCGGGGAACGTTGTGTGACGGAAACGTGCTAACAAACCTCAATCTGTATGTCACGTGTTGAGGTCGGTATTTATTACCACGTCCCGATAGTGTCGACAACCTATATAAGTACCTATTTCAATCAACTTTCTATAAGCACTCTACGTCAACATGGTGACCGAGGGGAAGGCTCAGAGCTTACGCCGTCGAAGTGTCCGAAATCATTGTGGAAAAGGGACCTCAGTCGCGCCTGGAAATGCTGCTTAGAAACCACAGAGCAGAAGACCATGCAAAAAAACAGGCTTATGCGAGTTTAAACACCACCAAGACATGAAAATGCAACCACGCAATGATTTACCTTTACCGTTATAAAGCTCCATGTGTATCGCAATCAATGGTAAACCGTAAATGCACTTTCCAGTTACTTGAGTAAAACTTATCATAACTTCTTTGGCTTTTGAAATGGTTTACCGTAGTTACCGATAGGCATTGGAACGAGCCTACATCAGTCCTGGTGCCAAAAGTGCAATCGAACCTACAGCACAACCCTATGTGACTCTGTGCATGATCTCCATCAACTGAACCGTTCTGGCGTCATAATGTTCCGGTAAACCATTAGGTCATCATCAGAAGTGACTGGAGAGATTACCGTCTCATAGCGCCCGCCACAAAACAGATACCACTTTCATTGTACATAATCAATACTTCAGTCGGCCGGGCTCTACAGTCGCGAAGATGAGTTGCAATCTCTTGGGCATTGATGCTAGTATATTGTCAAGTGTCGATGGGTGTGCTCTTCGGAGTGCGCATGACGCGCTTTCGAAACGCATGGAAAGACCGATTGGCAGCATTGTGTCACATTTCAACAACACACCACTAGCATTTAAACGATTTCCCCTTCCGTCACACAGTGGAATAAACACGGATAAAATCACTACGGCATTGTTGCGTTCTCTTGATGGTCCCACAAGTCGCTATATAAAAAAAAGACAATATCTGTTACTTTCTGTCTCTTAAACTAAATAGGGACTCAAAGTATTATGCACACAACCGAATCAACCAAACTTCAACACAGTCTGCGCGGTAATTAAAAGTCGGGCGTCTTCCACATATACGCATAAATAGCATGCAGGGGATATACCACAATCTCCCGCCAAAATTGTTGGAACACTGCATGGCTTCGAGCATAAGGATTTCTGTCAGCACGGTACCTACCCCCCCTCCCCCCCTTCCCCCCGGTTTCAAGGTTGGTCTCGTAGTCGGAAAATCCTGCAAGTTTGAAGAGAACAACATTTAATAGGGGGTGCGGGGGAGGTTGTTCCCAATATTTGGCGGGGATTGTATCTCCCCTATACACAAATGCGTGCTATGTAGGCAGGGTCACATCGGGGGGACGTTTTTGACGGAAACGTGCTACCAACTGCAATCTGTATGTCCCGTGTTGAGGTCGGGTATGTGATTACACGTCACGATAGTGTCACAACCTATATAAGTGACATATTTCAGCAACTTTCTATAAAGCACCCCACCTCCACTTCAAACATGGTGCACCGAGGAAAGGCCTCAGACTTACACCGTTCGAATTGTCCGAAATCATGTGGAAAAGGTACTTAAGTCGCGCCTGAAATGCTGGGCTTAGCCTACGAGCAGAAAAGCCATGGCAAAAAAGGCTTGGCGAAGTTAAACACCCAATGACATGGAAATGTCCCCCACGAAATGATTGCCTTTACCGTTAGAAGCTCCATATTTAAATCGCATTCAATGGTAACCTAAATGCAACTTCAGTTTATTGAGTAAACCTAGATCAGAACTTCTTGGTTTTGAAATGTTTAACCGAGTTACCATCAGGGCAATTGGAACGAGCCTACAATCATTTCCGTGTGCCAAAAGGCCTCTAACCTACAGCACAAACCCTATTGAATACTGTCCATGAATCTCCCTGCCCATCAAACATGAAACCGTTCCTGGGCGTCATAATGTTACGGTAACCATTTGTCAATCATCAGAATGTGACTGAGAGATTACCGTTCTCAATAGCGCAGCCACAAAACAGATACCACTTTCCTTGACCTAATCAATACTTCAGGTCGGCGGCTCCATCGCGAAGATGATTTGCCACGCTTGGGCATTGATGCCATTATCTTGTCAATTGTGTCTATGGGTTTGCTCTTCAGAGTGCGCAACGCGCTTTCGAAACGGCATGGAAAGACGATTGCCAAGCATTGTGTCCACATTCTCAACAACACACCCACTGCATTAAACGGATGTCCTTTCCTCCACAATTGAATAAACACCGGCATAACATCACTATGCAATGTTGCGTTCTTGTGGTCCACAAGTCGCTCTATAAAAAAAAAAAACAATAATCTTTAATTTCTTGTCTCTTAACTAACTGAATAGGTGACTCAAACTTATTATGCACCAACCTGAAATCAACAGGCAAACTTCAACACATCTGCGCGGTAATTAAGTCGGCGTCTTTCAACATATATATACGCACCAACATAGCATGCAGTGGGATATACAATCCCCGCCAAAATGTTGGAACACGCATGGCCTTTCGAGCAGAAGGATTTCTGTCAGTCACGGTAACCCCCTCCCCCCCCCCCCTTCCCCCCTGTTCAAGGTTTTGGTCTTCGTAGTCGGAAATCCCTGCAGTTTGAAGAGAACAACATTGGAATAGGTGGTGCGGGGAGGTGTTCCCAATATTTTGGCGGGTATTGTATATCCCCTATACAAATGCGTGCTATGTAGGCAGGGGACTCTGGGGACGTTTTTGTTGACGGAACGAGTGCTACAAACTCAATCTGTATGTCACGTGTTTGAGGTCTGTATGGTTATTACAAACAGTCACGATATGTCGACAACCTATATAAGTGACATTATTTCAGCCACTTCTATAAGCAGCTCCGTCCACATGGTGACAGAGGGAAAGGCTCAGACTCTTACCGGCCGTTCGAAGTGTCCCGAAATCAAATTGTGGAAAAGGGACTTAAGTCGCGCCTGGAATCTGGCAGTAAGCCAACGAGCAGAGAGCTGGCAAAACCAGGCTTGGCGAAGTTCAACACCATACGATGGAAATGTCACCACGAAATGATTTACCTTTACCGTTATAGCTCCATATGTTTAGCATTCAATGGTACACACCTAAATGCAACTTCAGTAATTGAGTAAACCTAGATCAGAACTTCTTGGCTTTTGATGGTTTAACCGTAGTTACATAGGCATTGGAACTAGCTACATCAGTCCTTGTGCTCCAAAAGTTGCATCGAACCTACAGCACAAACCCTATTGAATACTTTGCATGAATCTTCCATCAAACATGAACCGTGTCCTGGCATCATAATGTTAAGGTAAACCATTATGCAATCATCAGAATGTGACCTGGAGAGATTAACCGTTCTCAATAGCGCCGCACAAACAGATCCTTTCTGTACATATCAATACTTCAGCGGCGGGCTTCCAGTCGCAAGATGAGTTGCAAGCGCTTGGGCAATTGATGCTTATTATATTGTAATTGTGTCTATGGGTGTTCTCTTCAGAGTGCGCATACGCGGCTTTCGAAACGCAATGAAGACGATTGCGCATTGTGTCACCTTTCAAAAACACACCACTAGCAATTCAACGATGTCCCGTTCCGTCCACAAGTGAATAAACACGGCATCAAATCACTACGCATTGTCGTTCTGGGTCCACAAGTCGCTAATTAAAAAAAAAACAATAATCTGTAAATTTCTTGGCTCTTAACTGTATAGGTGACTCAAAAGTTATTATTCACACAACCGAATCAACCCAAACTTCAAACAACACAGGCTGGCGGGTAATAGTCAGGCGTCCTTTTTCCACATATAGCATACATAGCATCATGGGATATACAATCCCCGCAAAATTGTTGGAACACTGCATGGCTTCGAAGCATAAGGATTTCTGTCAGATCCAGGTCACCCACACACCCCCTCCCCCCTTCCCCCTGTTCAAAGTTGGTCTCGTAGTCGGAAATCTTGCAAGTTTGAAGGGAACAACAGTGGATAGTGGTGCGGGGGTTTCGTTTCCAACTAATTTTTGGCGGGATTGTCATATCCCCTATACAAAAGCTGCTATGTAGGCAGGGGGAAATCGGGGGACGTTGGGTGACGGAACCGTGCTACAAACCTCATCTTTCTGTCGACGTGTTGAGGTCGGTAATGTTTTAACACCGTCACGATAGTGTCGACAAACCTAATATAATGACATATTTCAGGCCAACTTTTCTAATAATCAACCTCACTCAACATGTGACAGAGGGAAAGGCTCAGACTTACTCCGTCGAAGTGTCCAAATCATTGGGAAAAGGGACTTAAGTCGCGCCTTGGAATGCTGTGCCTTAAGGCCCCGAGCAGAAGATCCATGGCACAAACAGGCTTCGCGAAGTTCAACACCAATACCATGGAATGTCACCACGAAATGATTTTACCTTACCGTTATAGCTCCATATGTATCTCATTCAATAGTAAACCTAAATGCAATTCCAGTTAATTGAGTAAACTCTATCCGAACGTCCTTGGCTTTTTGAAATGGTTTACCGTATTTACCATAGGCATTGGACCGAGAGCCTACATCAGTCCGTGTGCCAAAAGTGCATAGAACCTACGCAACAAACCCTATTGAATACTGTGCTGAATCTCCATCAAAACAGGAACCGGTCCTTGGCGGTCATAATGTTACGGTAACCTATTCAATCATCAGCAATGTGACTGGAGCGATTACCGTTTCAAAGCGCCGCCACAAACAGATACCACTTTCATTGTACATAATCAAATACTTCAGTCGTGCGGCTCCAGCGTCGAAGATTAGTTGGCAAGCCGTTGGCATTGATTCTATTATATGGTAAATTGTGTCTATGGTGTTCTCTTCAAGTGCGGCATGCACGCGCTTTCAACGCCATGGACAGACGATTTGCAGCATTGTGTCACATTTTCACCAACACACCACTAGCAATTCAACGATGTCCCGTTTCCGCGTCCACAAGTGAATAAACAAACGGCATAAAATCACTCACTACGGCTACGCAGTGTTGCGTTCTTGTGGTCCACAAGTCGCTATTAAAAAAAAAACAATACGCTGTCAATTTCTTGTCTCTTAATTGATAGGTGACTCAAAAGTTATTATGTACACCAAAAACCGTAACACCAACCAACACAGGCTGCCGGGTAATTAAAGAAGTCGGCGTCTTTCCACTTACGCATACATAAGCATGCATGGGATTAGACAATCCCCGAAAATTGTTTGGAACCTGCACGGCTTCGAGCAGAAGGATTTCTGCCATTCACGGTACCCCACCCCTCCCCCCTTCCCCCTGTTCCGGTTGGTCTCGTATTCCCGGAAATCCTGCAAGTGTTGAAGAAACACATTGAATAGGGGGGCCGGGGGAGGTGTTCCAAATAATTTGGCGGGGATTGTATATCCGCCTATACAAAAGCGTGCGATGTAGGCAGGGGGACATGGGGCCTGTTGTGTGACGACCGTGCTACAACCTCAATCTGTATGTCACGGTTGGGTCGGTCTTTTTTAACTCACGATATGGCGTCGACAACCTACATAAAGTGACATTTTTAAGCCAACTTTCTATAAGCACCACACGTCAACATGGCGACAAAGGGAGGCTCAGACTTACGGGCCGTTCGAAGTGTCCGAAATCATTGTGGAAAAGGGACCTCAGTCGCGCCTGGAAATGTGCCTTAGGCCAGCGAGCAGAAGAGCCATGGGGAAAAACAGGCTTGGCGAAGTTAACACCATACATGGAAATGTCAACCACGAAATGATTTCACCTTGACTCGTTTAGATCCATATGTATCGCATTCAATGGTAAACCTAAATCACTTCATTAATTGAGTACACCTATCTCAGACTTCTTGGCTTTTTTGAAATGGGTTTACGTAGTTTGCCAGAGCATTGGACCGAGCCTACATCAGTCCCGTGTGCCAAAAGTTCATCGACCTACAGCACAAACCCTAATGAATACAGTGCATAAATCTCCACCAAACCTAACCGTTCCTGCGTCATAATGTTACGGTAAATCATTAGGTCAATCATCAGACTGTGACTGAGAGAGATTTAACCCAAAACCCGTTCTCATATCCCGCCACCAACTATACACTTTCATTTACATATCAATACTTCAAGTCGGCCGGCTCCATCGCGAAGATGAGTTGCAAGCTCTTGGCATTGATGCTATTATATTGTAAAATGTGTCATTGGTGTCTCTTCAAGTGCGCTGACGGGCCGCTTTCGAAACGCATGAAAGACGATTGCAGCATTGTTTCACATTTCAACAAACACACCACTAGCAATTAAACGATGTCCGTTCCGTCCAAAAGTGAATAAACCCGGCATAAAATTCACTACGCAGTGTTGCGTTCTCTGTGGTCCACAATTCGCTAATATAAAACAAACAATAATCTGTAATTGCTTGTCTCTTTAAGCTGAAATAGGTGACCTCAAAAGTTATTATGGCACACAACGGAATCACCCAACTTCAACACAGGCTGCGCGGAATTAAGTCGGCGTCTTTCAACATATACGCATACATAGCATGCATGGATCTACAATCCCATCCAAATTGTTGGAACAACTGCACGGCTTCGAGCAGAAGGATTTCGGTCAGTCACGGTATTCCCCCTCCCCCCCCCTTCCCCCTGTGCAAGGTTGTTCTCGTGTCGTAAATCCGCAGTTTGAAGAAGAACAAACAGTTGAATAAGGGGTGCGGGGAGGTGTTCCAAATAATTTTGGCGGGGAATTTGTATATCCCCTATACAAACGTGTGCTATGTAGGCAGGGTCACATCGGGGGACTTGTGTGCGGAACGGCCGACAAACCTCCTCTGTATGTCAACGTGTTGGAGGTCGGTTGTTTTAACAACGTCACTATAGTGTCGACAACCAATATATAAGTGACATATTCCAGCCCAACTTTCTATCAGCACCGCAGGCGTCCAACACTGGTGACAGAGGGAAAGGCTCACTTACGCCGTTCGAACTGTCCGGAATCATTGTGGAAAGGGACTTAAGAAGTCGCGCCTGGAAAGCTGGCTTTAATCCAACGTGCAGAAAAGCCATGGCAAAAACAGGCTTGGCGAAGTTAAACAACCCAATGACATGGACTGTCAACCAACCACGAAATGCTTTGACCTTACCGTGATAGCTCCCATATGTCTCGCATCAATGGTAAACCTAAATGCAACTTCAGTTTATTGAGTAAACCTATAACAGAACTCTTGGCTTTTTGAAATGGTTTACCGTAGTTACCATAGGCATTGGAACGAGCCTACTGCATCAGGTGCCAAAAGTGCATCGAACCTAAACAGCACAAACCCTATTGAATCCTGTGCATGAATCTCCATCAAACATGAACCGTTCCTGGCGTCCATAATGTTAACGGTAAACCATTATGTCAATATCAGAATGTGAACTGGAGAGATTACCGTTCTCAAGCGCCGGCCACAAAACAGATACCACTTCATTGTACATATCATACTTCAGTCGGCGGGCTCCATCGCGAGATGAGTTGCAAGTCGCTTGGTCATTGATGCTTTATGAAATATTGTCAATTGTGTCTGTGGGTGTGCTCTTCAGAGTGCGCATGACGCGCTTTCGAAACGCATGGAAAGACGATTGCAGCATTGTGGTCCAACATTTTCAACACACACCACTGCAATTACGATGCCCCGTTCCGGTCCACGAGTGAATAAACACGGCATAAAATCACTACGCAGTGTTGCGTCTTGTGGTCCCCACAGGTCGCTATATAAAAAAAACAATATCTGTAATTTCTTGTCTCTTAACTGATAGGTTGACTCAAAAGTTATATATGCACCACACCGGAATCAACCAAACTTCACACAGGCTGCGCGGTAATTAAGTCGCGTCTTTCCACATAACTCATACTAGCATGCATGGGATTTACAATGCCCCCTCCAAAATTGTTGGACCTACATGGCTTCGAGCAGAAGATTTCGTCAGTCACGGTACCACCCCCCCCCCCCCCCTTCCCCCCTGTTCAAGTTTGTTCTCGTAGTCGGACAATCATGCAAGTTTGGAGAGAACAACATTGACTAGGGG
>JAODTK010001912.1:0-10069 GCA_026419785.1 Sclerodactyla briareus | reverse complement strand
CCACACCTCTCATACCTCTTATATCTGTGTCTCAAAAGTATTTCCATGCTTGGATAACAACTGCAATGCACACAACAAACAGTAAGATTAGAGAACATGGAAGGTATAGCCACAGTTTGTCAAATGGCATGCGAGTTGAGGGTCTCTGGTAGTCTTCGGTAGTCCTGTTGAGCCTATCTATGAGAGGTCTAAAGGTTTGCGCATTGCAATTGTTGAGCCACCTGGAGGTGAAGTCCCAGGGCCCAAATGTGAATCATTTACAGTTCTGCTGGTTAATTGGAATATGGTAGGTTCAGGATATTCCAGCCACAAGGTGGTTACAACAGGAGAAGTTAAACAGGACTAGATATGTAAGGTAGCATAACACCCCCGAGCAGATTGGATTCTGATCGGCGGAGATGTGTTAATATTTCTTATAAGTGACCCATTGCCAGTGTGAACAGTTGAACGTTGGTGGGAATTTCGATGTTGGCACCAAATGGAGTGGGGGTCCAGGGCCAGGACGTGAATCGTCGTAACAGCTTCTGCTGATGTATTGGTAGTGTTAGGTTCTGGATGTTACCACACATGGTGAGGCGTACAACAGTGAGAAGTTAAAACAGACTAGGTAGGTACGGTGGGATCACCATGATTGGATTCTTGTTCTTTTAGTGTTAACCACTTAAATCAAGAGCTGAAGGCTCTTGAAGATGGCCAAGTTGGACATTCTTTATTAGTGATTGAAATTTTTGGAGAGGTTCAAAACTCTGATATTGAATCACATGAACACCGGGGGGGGGGGGGGACAGTGATGAGAAAAGAAACAATCCTACGTGAACTCAAGTTAACAATCTCCAGGAATAAATGTCATTCTCACGAAGGATGTGAATCTCAGAAACTTTATATCTTGTTATAGGGAGCATCAAGCCATCGCCGCCGCAGAACTCCCAATCAAAAGCGGCAATGAGTTGAGCTTGCTGTGGGAGACAATTCAGTCCTGTAACACTGTTACGACCGTTAACAGTTAAATTTGTTAGTGAGCGGTCGCTAAAGTCCAAGACCTCATTGCATAAGGGAACAGCACCGAACAAGGAATAAGGTCCTCAACAGCGTTCCACTCACATTGTCCTGTGTTCTCCTGTGAATGGGCCAGATGCAGGCCACAAGATGGTCAAAAAGGACAGGGGTATATGGAAAATAGAAAACATGTTCAATAAAAATCATGGACGTTCAGAATACAGAACAAAACACTGATCTCTAATTAATGGGCAAACAACATATATGCCACACATTAACACTAGCTAAGGTCTGTATAATATGAGAAAGGCAATTTGTGTCTCCAAGTAATCACGAGATCCCACGAAGATGTAAGAATGGGTGACAAGTTCCTGGTAAGGACTCCCAAACGAGAACAGCCTGGCTGGATACCTGGAGAAGCTAACCTGGCACGCAAGGGATTTGACGAAAAATTGTTATCCATTCACAGCTGGCATCTACGAGAAAAATCAGAAGATGGGAGAGTAATAGGAAACAGAGGAGTGAAACTAACATATTAAAATCAAACAGCTCCACATGTGGGAAAGGAAATCAGCCGGTGAGAACATTGAGAAAGATACATGAAAACATTGCCAGCCATTATCTCCTTGTGTACGTGACAAGAAGAAAGAAACATTCTCCCACTTCCTCACTCTCAAGGGGGTATATAGCCCTAGAGAACTAACCATCCAGCCATCTGAGTAGCACTAACCAGGAGTGGTGTTGTGAATAAGATGAGCCAGCCATCGTTTTTTATTCTAAACTGGGTCACTTGGTTTTTTGGTACGGACCCCAAGCAGCACAGAAGTAAGGTAAAAACTTTATTGACCAAAACGGAAATTCAGGTGACTCGCAAGTACGGATACAGAAATGAAGAAATAAAACACTTATAGAAATATTACTTTTATTCACAGAGAATACTATAAAATATGAAACGATAAGAAATTAGCGCACCAATATTCATTATAAACTTTTATTGCACGCGGGACGAATGAATTGCGATTTCCTGTTCTGTTTAAGACAAGGAAGTCTTAACCTTCCAAAGTCTCTAGGATTTAGTCTGTCTCGTAAAAGGTTGTGTAGGGGATGACTTGTGTCAGTCCAGAAGGTTTTGTCAAGTTTGGACTCGACGAGACAATGTAAATTGAGGTCGACAGACTGTCGATACTTCCCAACCACATCACTTGCTTTATTTATGATACAGTTGAATATTGATTCTTTTCCATTTCAGTCCACATTGCCCCCCCCAGCAGTCAAACCGTAGCAGGAACCCCTCATGGATTAGCGCTATAAAGATATCCAAAATCTGTCGGCGGAACATTAAAAATGAAAATTTACGGAGGACAGTATAATTCTGGGGTTAGTTTCTTCACCAAGGCATCGGTATGATCACCCCAGGTTTTATTGTCCTTCAGGGAACACAAGGTATTTGTAAGAATGAAAGGTCAATAGCATTTATCCTTAATGATAACAGTGGGGGGGGTAGTGTCCCAACGAAGATCGATAACCATCTTTGGTTTTAGAAACATTCAACTCAAAAAATTTTTTGGAGTCACCGTAATTTGTTAAAATCCTCGATCTGTGAGGTATGCACGGTCATCGGAACCAGTAATTAACCAACCCGGGCGGTGTCATCCGCCAAACTTAATGAGTGAGCACCCATGCTTGGAGGAGGTCGCATCATGGTGTTAAAATCTGAAAAGGAATGGAGCTAGAAACCGTCCCTGGGGGAGCACCAGTTGTCTGAATAAATAATATCCTGAACAGCAGGTAGGGCAAGTTTCACATACTGCGATCTGTTCGTGAGGTGGATAGTCTGGTCCCTTCGATAGATTATGAGAGACCTTCATAGTCTCAAGTTTCTGTGCTAGAATATTGGTGTATAGTATTGGAAGCAGTAGGGAAAATCGAAAAAACATGACCACGAAGATAGTACCACGGCACGAATGTCAAGGTGAGGAATATGAACTTTCTAAAAGTACAAAGGTTAAGGCCATCTCAAGTAGGGGTTATCCCGAATGGCTCTATGGGCCTCAAGCTTGGTTTAATGGTTACAAGGAAAAAGGCTGCACCAGTGAATGCCAATGATCTATTTGCTTTCTTCACAAATCAGTGATGCCTATCTGACTGCGATAAGTGGAATAGTAAAGCTCAGGTGGTAAAGACAGTGTTCAACCACAGAAGAGTAACACCAGCCAGAGTATAAGGAAAAAACCTCAGATACTAGCATGAATAACCTAATGACATGAAATCGAGAGTTTTTTTAGTTGCGCAGATTGGCCATTCCTCAAGGGAATCACGGTCAATTTGGGCAGTTGCATCTTCATCCTCTTGAATCTCCCGATCAATAAAGCAGTCGTCTGCAAACCAAAGGGGCGGATGATTTTGTGTTTAGGAGAACATTATGTACAGCAGGCAGAGCAATATGGCCTCGAAAACTTACCCTGGGGGGGGGCACATCGGAAGTGACGTTTGACCCCATACAGAGTTCTCAACACAGACATCAACCCGTGCGGGGAACCATTTGGGGGTTGTCTATGGTATTCCTTCCTTTAACATGTGGTCTTGCACTAAGTCGGTTGCATTACCATGGGGGTGGTAGATTAGAATTATGACGACACAACACATTTGGTACGTGATATTATCGTACAAAGATTTTTACCCCAATTATAGAATGATCCAGATGCCAGAGAATTTGTTGATTTCGCGATATGGGCCCGGTGAGGTTAGGGCCAGGGAGCCCCCATCATGGTCATCTTTGCACAGATTCGCAACACGTTAAGGAGCTGGGGGTGGGACCATGCCACTCTCGGTCACTTGCCGGGAGGAGGCTAAGGAGCAGCAGGGGACCGCTGGATGTCTGCAGGCATTGTGCTTCTTAGAAGGAGTGATTGAGTGAATGAAAATAACACCAAATTCTCCACAACTCATTCCTTGAGTACCGGTCATGACAGGGAAGGGTTTACGAGTAGGAGAGAGTCGGTGACTGAGGTTTACTGAGTGGATGTTAAATATTTGGAGACACCAGGTAAACAAAGTTTGGCCCAAACTGCTAGCCCCATGCATGCCATGCTGCATGATGAAACTCCCAGACCCCATGCGGCAAAAATAATCCACAAACCATTTGATGGCTGCATGGGAAGGGCTGTGCGAAGATATGAATAAACATTGTGGATTGATTGTGAACAGTTTGTGGAGCTGCTTGGAACTGCATTAAGTGATGAAAACAGGATGGGGAATGGGTGGGCCATGAGAGGTCAACTGATATGTGCTCTGCATGCATTCACAAGAGAATTAAGGACTGGACATGAACGCTCACGGTAATGCACTCTTTGCTCAGGTGCATGGTTCTGGTTTGAGTTCACTTGGTGGGACCCTAACCTGCTAACAGACCAATTCATACTGTTGTTACGTACTCGGATCAACTTCTCTTCAGTGATTCTTGAGCACTTTCTTCTTGGGGTTTGGGTGGCAGGGGCATGAATATGGGGGGTGTGACACCCCCTGAGACATTGAAAGTCGGTCCCGTAGCGGCAAAAAGTCGGATCAGAGCTGCCAACGCCGATTTTTAAGGAACCTGAATAATAGACCCCCGAAGATGGAGGTTCGTGAAAGAAGAAGCATTAAAAACACTTTAACAATGACCATT
This sequence comes from Sclerodactyla briareus, assembly GCA_026419785.1. Classification (NCBI taxonomy): domain Eukaryota; kingdom Metazoa; phylum Echinodermata; class Holothuroidea; order Dendrochirotida; family Sclerodactylidae; genus Sclerodactyla; species Sclerodactyla briareus. Next base: position 5,406 of record JAODTK010001912.1, on the reverse strand, counting down.
GTGCGGAGCCACCTACGGAAACGACTTGCAGAACATACCCCCCATTCCCCCCCCCCCCGTCGTGAACGTCAACACGGTCGCCAAAAAAAAAACACCCTGGGGAAATGACAAAACTAGCCAATCAAAAAAGTCGGTCTCAGACAGAACATGCTGTCGGTCCCAAAAGTTCACACCCCCCTTGGGGAAAATTGTGATTTACGCCCCTGTTGGTTGGAGGGGATGAGGGGCGGAGGAGAGGGGTGTCCACGAACGGGAAAATGAACTCTTATAAGCTTCATAAAGGAGTAGGGACTAGCTCTAATAGTATCATTTCTATTCAAGTCACTTTGGAGGTGTTTCCAAAGGAGACACTCCAAATGCATTCACCCTGAATTTTTGCCCAAACTTACGCAACATAAATTTATGACGTAATCACAGGTGATTACAGCAAAGTAACTCTCTTGGATTAACACCAACCAGATGAATCAGCTCAAGGGGGTATCTAGCAACACACCAACATCAAAACAAGTCTGCAGAGAGGTGGGGGGGGGGAGCAACGGAAGTCATTCCAGGTCTCTTTGGGGCTCGGACGTGAAGAGGGCCATGGGTGGCCATATTCAGAGTTTAACTGCGTGCGAAGAGGGAGGCAGTCCTATGGGGTAGGTTGAATATGGAGATAGGATTACAGGTAGGAGGTGCAATGAGAAACACTATTCAAGAATGAGACATCTTTGTATTACCGGTGATTGAGGCCCCCTTCTAATCCACAAAAAACAAGAGCACCAAGGTGCTGTAGCTCAAATCAAACACATATGCTTCATGATTCCACGGTAGAATGATCAACAAGAGCATATGACTTACGGGATCTTCATGTGAATGCTGTTTGTTCTTTAGTCCTTGACTCTCCTCGATTGGTCATGATAGTTATTATCTGCACCTCATATGCACCGGGTATAAGTTTATATAAAAAAAATGTTAATGAATAAGTTCTTAATTCTAAAAGCCTGTGACACTGCTTTGGCCCCATTCAATGTTGCCCTTCCATTGCATTGTATCGAGGAAGCTGTGAAAGTTCTTGGTGGTGAGAAGCAGGGTCACACAGTAGTGCGGTCCTTACACACCATCCCGACAAACATAACCTGCAAATAGACATGTGAATGGACCTTCCAGTGACACTGAATCCCATGATTAAAACGAGAGTACCAATGGTGCTGTAGCTCAAACGCAAAAATATAAAAACACGAATGTGGACTGAAAGCTCAACATTATCAGGCCAAAAAATTTCAAACAATGGCCGATTAGCCTCTGAAATGACCTTGACCCTTGATTTCATAGGCCAAAGAGTCTTAGCAGTCAATGAAAATTTTACTCGTTAGGCCATCATCCATCAAAGGAAATGACCAATTGAAAGGGAAAAGGTATTTCACAACAACAAGCCTATTATTGTGCCCTTTTAAATGACCTTAATATGGTCAAAAGATGTCCCAGTTCAGCTGTGGAATGATTGTGTATGAATCAATTTGCAAAAATAATAGGAATGACCACTAGATGAATGCCCTACGGGTTTTCCAATGGGTCATATGTTAATACTGACCAAACATGATTGATCCAATTTATAATGAGGAGAATAGGTGCCTTGACAGAAGCCACCTGGCTGGGGTCAGGTAACAAAAATAGTAGGACTGGGACTGACAATGTAGTCAGTCTCTGTTAACATGTTGACCAATGGCCATTCACAAAAATTGGCAAAAATGACCAAAAGACAATAGTGACTACCGGCAAATGACATATGTTGTCTAATGCTTGGAACAAAAATAGGCAAAGGAGGTGCACCCTCACATAGAAGGAAATAAGGAAATAAGTTATGACTCAGCTTTCAACTTCGATGGAGTATGGAGAGCAGGGATGTGTTCAATTTTTGACTTGGTACAGACACCACAGGCTCCAGGTAGTTCCATCCCATGGCCAGCCTTATGCCAGATAACTGTAGGTCCACTGGCAATGACCAAGACTACAGACCAAATGCACCTATCAAAACCAGTAACCTCTCAAAAGGCCCCATTCTAATGCACTGTTGCATTGAACACATTACCCTTTGATATGTACTCAAGTAATAAACAACTACCAGTGGCGCCACTAGGTGATAAAATTGTATGAGCAGTCCAAGGGTTGTCCCCCCCCAAACGTCCCCATCCACACAAAATAAGACAATGGCAGGCTAAGTACAACAGAGTAACACAGAGGTCTTCTCTGATCTAGAAGTTAATAGGCAAGGAGACCAGAGAAGGGGACCCACTTCCAGCTAAAAAGAATACAAGATTGGGGCTAGAATTGGGGAGTTAAGGGAATGGAATACAAGTCACTGAGTCAATATTTGATACTGGGTGTTGAAAGTGCGACATGCATGACGAAATCAAATTAGTTAATAGTAATATGGGTACCATGACGGCACCTGCAGTGTACATTAATTACCCGGCTATCGAATGTCTCAGTCTTATCACAACTGGTCTAGTTTAGTTGTAGAAATGCTGCAGACAATAAACTTTAAACATAATTTATTCGATAAGTTGAAAAAATATGCACTATTTTAGAATAGCCTGTAATGACTTCTGACTTAACTCCCGGGCAACATAGTTCTATCTTTCTGTGATAATGCTGACAGAGATCCATGGTGAATTCCTACTAAATTCTGTAGAGGGAAAAGATGTTGCAGATTTTTGCAGTTTCCACATGATAGTTTATTATGCGCCTTTAACAACTTTTGACCAGAAAAGTCTGTAGGTATTCATCATTATGATCGAAACATCAAACATTAGGCACTAAAATTGGTAGATGAGAAGCATTCTGATGCACAAGATGGGAACTTGCTCACACTGAGTTCAAGTCCAAAAATTCGAAAACTCTGGAGTAAGGCATGAGGACCGTCATGAATGAAAATAAAACAGTAACACCAATTCTTATAGAGAAGCATTTTGCATGATTCACTAGGGGCCATATGGACCCATGGCCTCGGGCCAGAAGTTCGCAAAACAACCACCAATTGGCCACAACCCCAAGTAGCAATACAAGTAAAAACATTGAAACTTGTGGGGGAGTTGCAATTAAAGTACCATGACGTGATATTTCATGATATGGACCCTCTGCCGAGAAAGTGCATGGGAAAAATCCCTGAAACGCACAAGGAACATCTGTTTACAACAGTATGCAGGCAATGAGCCTCCAAAATTTCATAAGAGGGGAAGCATTCGAGTAATTCCACATGATGTTAACCAGGGCACACACTGGGACATGGCCCAAATCCTTGGGCACCCCTGCAGGTACAACTATTGGACCATCATTATGACAAACATCGCCACTGTGCCAAAAATTTGCAGGAGATACAAGATTTTTGCGGGCTTTCATTATGGGCCTGGGCCAAATAGGCCGGGACCAAAAATCCCAAAACACCCCCAATGGCCATCTACCCAAGGACCATTACATGTAACTTTAAGAAAATCAATGAAGCTTGTGGGCGTGGAGATGCATTCAAGTACCATGTGTGGAATTTTATGAAATGGGCCGACGGGCCCAAGGGGACCTTGGACCAAAAATGCCTGAAACCCAAAGGTACAGCTGTCAGACCATCATTATGACTGAATGTCAGCACTGTGCAATAAAATTCGTAAGAGAAGAATCATTTTGCAAAATCCACATGATGGGCCCAGGCCCACACTGGGCATTGGGGTCTAAATCCCTGGGCACCATAAAGATATGCTCTTAGGACCACCATCATGGCTGAACATCAGCACGGTGCACAACAAATTTGGAAAGAGATACATGATTTTATGGTATTTAATATAATGGCCCCCTAGGGGCCCAAACTGGGCCATGAGCCCCAAATTCCTGAAAAACCCCACTGCCCTCTACCAAGGACCATTATGTGTAAAACTAATGAGAACACAAATGGATTTGTGGGAGGAGATGCATTCCGAGTACTATTGTGTGAAATTTCATTAAATGGGCCCTTGGGCCCGAGGGGGCCTTGACCAAAAATCCTGAACACCGAAGGTACAGTTGTTAGACCTCATATGATTGAACATCGCAATGTTACACAAACATTGTAGAGATACATTTGGAAATTTCACACTAATGGCCTATTATTGCCCCTTTAATGGCATTTTACCTTGACCTCTGCAAGGTCAAACATGTCCCATGGGTCAATGAACAATGTGTTCCAAGTTCGGTTCGACATCCATGCAGAATTAATGTTGAGAGCCAAAAAGGCAATTTTAAACACTGGATAGATAGATAGAGAGATAGATATATAGATCGATAGAGATAGATAGATAGAGTGACATGCAGATTCCAATAGCTCAACCAGCATAGTGGGTTTGAGCTAAAAATTGGAAATTAGAGGTACCATACCCACCAGGTTTCATGAAAATCAACCAACTTCAGATTTCGCATAAATTATGCGAATTAGACACATGAATGACCCCGTGACCCAAATCTTTGTTAAAAAGTTCGGGAACTGGATTTAGACCATTCACAAGTTTCCACCAACTATGAAATTTTGATAAAATTATGCAAATAACTGAATAAGAGCAACCTAATTAAGCCTATTTATGCTGAAAATCTAATCATTCCATCTACCTAGATCTTCCACCTATGTGCCAAACCAAGTAACCATAGCACTTACGGTTCATCCGTAATCTTGCAACGAGCCTAAACATAATATTAAATAGGGCTAATTCAACAATAAATGGTGACGTTTTGCGCCCAAAATTAGTCAGATTGAGTTCAACCAACCCCGATACTACATACCAAATTACAAAAATTGGACCTACCGTTCAGAGAAATCCTGCTGAAAAGAAGTTTATTCAGGCGAGACAAAAACAGCCAGTATTTGCATACAGTAATGTTTACCCAATGTGTAACCGGATGTGTCAGATTAGTGTACACTGTTATTAGGGATGTTGGCCTAGGGGTAGGGGTAGATTCATTACAGATGTGCATCCCAAATATCAGTGGTACAAAAGCAAACCTACTGAACCTTAAACCCACTCCTAATCCGGACACCACACCTAATCCCTCAACCACCAATCTCAAAATCCAGGTATGCATTATGCAAGTATACCAGGTTGAAAACTATTAAATTTCTTCTGCCTGCAAATGTATAGAAGCATTTTTGGACAGTTGTTTGACCAGTAGGGGTACATAACTTCTCACAAAATATTAAAATGACAGCAATTACAAGAGATTTCATCCTTTTTTGCAGAATTCATTTTTGTACGATGGAATATGTTAATATATATTGCTGAACAGTTTTTTTTGGACTGTTTCCCGATCGAAAATGAAAAAAAATAGCCCACTTAATCCCCCTATTCTGATAATTTCCCAAAACTCGGACGATCAACGTGTTTTAATTTCGTAATGGCTTAGCTCAGT